>QFEM01002898.1:0-12520 GCA_003316205.1 Boletus bicolor
AATTCCATTTCTTTTGGTTGATTATCACACTTAGTGACTCTTTCATTTTCGTGGTCTTTTCACAGCCATTCTCCTGTACTAGTAACTAAGTCATTGCTGTCGTTGAATCAATACACCATCTTGTCATGCAATGATGAGGCTGAAAACCATAAGACCCGAGTCAACCTTCCAACTCCAACGCTAGATGTCATCAGAGGCAAAAAAAAGGAAATACCACTTCTTGTGCGAGGATCTCCGGGTGCGGCTGGATATGATCTGTATGCCACGGAGGACATGGTAGTTCCTGCTCATGAACATGCCCTAATCTCAACTGGGCTATCTATGAAAGTACCACCAGGCCATTACGGCCGAATCGCCCCAAGAAGCGGGTTGGCTGTGAAAAAGAAGCTAACCACAGGCGCTGGAGTGATCGATAGTGATTACCGAGGAGAAGTTAAGATCCTCCTGTTCAATCTATCAGGAGAAGAATTTGTGGCGAAAGCTGGTGAGCAAGTAGCACAATTAATCCTCTAGAAAATCTCGACATCACTGGTAAGAAAGGTGAAGTCCCTTGATGAGACCAAGCGAGCAGACAAGGAGCACTGGAACATCTTCAATAGGCGGTCCGAAGGAGGCGTCGCCTTCTCCCGCCAAAAACTGAAGAAGCCGGAGTTCCAACCATTACTGGATGAATACAGCCGACCCCTGGACCATCCAATGGATGAAGGCACAGGTGGAAAACCTGGATACCACAAGGAATCTCGGACACCTGAGGTCTTTCGTCCATGAATCCAGGAAGGCTGAAGCCACCCCCGATCTACTCACAGATCTAAAACAGATGAGTGACTCCAATGCACACTGGATCTTGAGGGACCTGCAGAGGCCCCCCAAGTATAAGAAGGCATCGGTCAGAAAGGAGAGAAACTCCCTTGAGGTACCCGTAACGCTATGGATGTCCAACGGCACCAGCACAGAAGTCAAAGCACTAATAGACTCAGGCTGTATTGGATCTTCAATCCATGAGAAGTTTGTGGCTGAGAAGGGGGTAGTAACCCACACCCTCCCTCACCCAATGTCAGTCTACAATGCCGATGGATCCCTAAATACCTCGGGTAAAATTGAGAAATTTGTCATCGTCGAGATGCAGATCAAGGATCACAAGGAACAGATTGCCCTTGCTGTCACCAACCTTGGTCCCAACACAGTCTTCCTAGGATATGATTGGCTGAAGGCCCATAACCCTAGCATCAATTGAAAAATCAGACAGATATCCTTCTAATGCGAAGAGGACCACATGCTGCAACTGGAAAGCTGCGATGATGATGATGACGAAGACAACGACTTCATTCCACATAACGGAGATCACCTATTCAAACTCAATATGGAGAGTTACCTCCGAAACACCACAATGGACATAGCTGCAAGGGACTTTGCAACCAAAAAAAATAAGACCTTCAAGGAAGCCGCCCTGCAATACGTCCATGACTACGCTGACATGTTTGCAAAAGAGAGCTTTGACGAACTACCTCTGAGATGCCCCTGGGACTACGCTATCAAACTCCTTCCAGGAGATCATATGGTAGACTGCAAGGTTTACCCACTAAACCCAGGTGAACAGGAAGAGTTAGATAAGTTCCTCGAAGAGAATCTAAAGTCTGGATGCATCCGACCGTTGAAATCCCCTTTCACCTCCACATTCTTCTTCATCAAGAAAAAGGACAGCCACCTCTGCCCTGTACAAGATTACCAAAAGCTCAATGAAGTTACCCGACACAACCGGTATCCATTACCCCTAATCACCGAGTTGGTGGACAAACTTCAATCTGCCAAGTACTATGCCAAATTCAATGTGTAATGGGGGTACAACAACATACGGATGGCCAAAGGAGATGAATGGAAAGCCACATTCCAAATGAACCGAGGCCTCTTCGAGCCCCTTGTGATGTTCTTCAGGCTGTGCAACTCCCCGGCTACCTTCCAGACGATGATGAACTCCCTCTTTAGAGATCTGATCAATCATGGAGTCATGGTTGTCTATATCGATGACATCATGATCTTCACCAAGACCCTGGAGGAGCATCACAAGGTAGTATGCGAGGTACTACAAATACTAAGTGATAGCCACTTGTACCTACGTCATGACAAGTGTGACTTCGAGGTCCAAGAGACTGAATTCCTTGGTCTAGTAGTACCCCAAAACAAGGTCAAAATGGATGAAAAGAAAGTTGCGGCAATCAAAGACTAGCTGGTTCCAAAGGGTTCCTCAACTTCTACCAACGATTCATAAAGAACTTCACTCAAATTGCATGCCCCTTGAATGTGCTCATGTTGGTGAAGAAGGACTTCGACTGGTCGCCAGCTTGCCAGCAAGCTTTCAAACAACTCAAGGAGACGGTGTCCACAGCTCCCACCTTGGCTATGCCCACTGACAACGACCCCTTCCGCATTGAGACCGACGAATCGGGAATCAGAATTGGAGCAGTGCTATTGCAATGCCAAGAAGGAGTGTGGCACCTAGTCACATTCATCTCCAGATCACTCAATGACGCGGAGCGCAACTATCACGCCACAGACATAGAGATGCTCGCAGTCATTTTTGCGCTCAAGGAGTGGCGACAATATCTCCTCGAGGCCATCCATCCCGTCGAGGTGTTAACAGATCACAAGAACCTTGAGTTCTTCCATAAGCCTCAAGATCTCTCCCGCCATCAAGCCAGATGGCAACAAATCATCCAGGAATACAAGCTGTCCTTTAGCTATAGACCTGGCAAAACAAATTCTGCCGATCCTCTGTCCAGGAGGCCAGATTATGAGAAGGGGGTAAACACTGATAACCACCAACAGATTCTTTTGCCCAACTCCATTTTCGTGAAAGCCATGGCCTCTTCTAGCATCCTTGATCACATCAAGAAGCTCCAATATAAGTTAGAATGCTTTGCGAAAGAGGGATTGAAGAAGCCGGAGTCCTCCTGGACCAAGAAAGACGGTCTCGTGAGGTGGAAAGACCTCATCTACATCCCAAACAACGCCAAACTCTGTGAGGAAATCATCCGGGCCAACCACGATCACCCGATCTCGGGTCATCCCGGTATATGAAGGACTCACAACCTGATCATGAGTGAGTACTACTGGCCCTCCTTACATAAGGATGTAGAGGAGTATGTGAAAGGGTGCAACGCATGTCAGAAGGTAACACCCAAGACCACACTGACACAAATGCTGCTTCACCCGAATGAGATCCCCTCGGCCCCATGGGACATCATCTCGGTAGATCTAATTGGACCCTTACCACAATTGCAAGGAAAAAACGCCATCCTCATGGTTGTCGATCAATTCTCCAAGATGATTCATCTTATCCCAACCACTGACACAGTCACCTCCCAAGGAGTCACCATGCTGTTCAGGGACCATGTGTTCAAACTGCATGGAGTGCCCAGGAAGGTGATATCAGATCGGGGCACCAAATTTGTCTTGTCATTCATGCAGGATCTATACACCCTGCTACGGATCAAAGCCAACCCATCCACTGCCTACCACCCACAGACAGACGGCCAGACAGAATGGATCAATCGGGAGGTTGAAAAATACCTCCAAATCTACGTAAACCATCGCCAGACCGACTGGGCTGATTGGCTCCCCATTGCTGAGTTCGCCCACAACTTGCAAACTTCCAGCGCCACTGGAACTTCCCCATTTATACTCAACTTCAGACAACAACTGGTGATACCTGCAAGGAAAACCGAAGTTCAAAACGAGTCAGCAACAGAGTTCGTAGAGCAGATGAAGTCAAGCTTTGAGATAGTGCAGAAGGCACTGGAAAAGGTGGTGGAGTCAATGAAGTCATCTCATGACAAGGGAGCTCGCAAGATCGTAGAGTACTCAGTGGGTCAACAGGTCCTCCTCGAGGCAAAAAACATCAAAACTGATTAACCCACGAAAACGTTCAACAATGAGCAATATGGGCTGTTTAAAGTGAAAGCGAAGGTCGGAGTTGCGGTGTACGAACTGGAGTTGCTGAAGACTTGGAAAGGAATCCATCCGGTGTTCAACAAATCACTCCTCACCCCCTACGTCACTGGGTCTTACCCATCCCAGGCCAAACCGAAACCCCCACCCCCGGTCATCGTCCAACAAGAGGAGGAGTATGAGGTAGAACAAATTGTGGATTCCCAGTGGAAACAAAACAAAACCAAGTACCTAGTACACTGGAAAGGGTATCCCTGAGAAGAATGTACTTGGGAACCCAAGTCCAATTTGACCCATGCCACCAAGGAAGTTGAAAGCTTCCATCGAAAACACCTAGAAGCCATTCATGCCGTTGTAGCTGCTGCTTTGCATGCTCCAGCCGAACCATGCGACTGTTCCCCCTGTGTCAAAGGTACTCCACTCTTCTCCGACCCTGGTTTCAGATCCCTCGCCACCTCACTCAACTGCCTTCCTAATTCCCTCTTTGAAATCCCCCTACCTGGCTCAAGTCCTATCATCAACGGTATTCTGGTCGACCGGGAGTTCGACCCCTAAGAAGGGGGCTATGAAATGACATGCGATAAATTCCCCTACCTTTCGCCCCTTTTTCCTTATCTTATCTTATCTCTCATTATCTAATCTTATCAAGATCATTCCAGAATGTTCAATCTATGATATCATCACGATGTTATCCATGACATCATCTTATATAATCTTCCAGAACATTCTGTTTCTCACACCTGCCCTAAAGCAGGCCAGCAGTATAAGTAGTCGTTCTAACCCACATGTATTCCTTAGTTTTGGAATTCCATTTCATTTGGTCGAATATCACACTTAGTGACTCTTCCAATTTTTGTGGTTCTTTCAGTGAGGAACCATGAATCAGGGGTCCGAGCCCCATAATTTTACAATATTGCATACAACACGGGAAAAAAATAGTTTGGAGGGTCCAATCAATGACAGGGTTGTGGCGATAGAGCCAGTCATACCCAATAATCATTCAATGGGTTCTAATTTTGGAAATATAAGCATCTATAGTTTTGAAGTGTCCGGCAATCTTCATGATCAAAGTGACCACATGCCTAATTTGTCCAATGGCTCCTTCAGAGCCGTCTGCCTTATGTATTTTTATGGGATTTTCCAAAGTATAAAAGGGAATGCTGTGACAGTAAATATAATCGTGATCAATAAAAGTGTGAGAAGCTCCCAAGTCCAAGAGAGCTCTGAACTGGTAGGCTTCCCACTGGCCATTCCGCATACAATGTATGATGGTCTCAAGCAAGAACTCTTTGCCAAATGACAATGTCGTTGTATGGTGCATCATGACCTTAAGGGGTTTATAAATAGAAGATATTTTTTGTTGTTTATTAAGGGAATTAAGCACACTATTATTTAACTCCAGTGCCATGCTTAATTGAGGCACCCTTACGGAGGAACAAGAAATATGACGTAATACAGATGACAAATCAGAAAAAGGACAATCAGACTCAGTACAAAAAGAAAATTGTCCAGGCACATGAACACCCTCATTGTTCACATGCTGTTGCCTTTTAAAGCCTCGGCTGCACAGTGCTTGGCCTCAACCTCAAACTTGTCTCTATAATATGCCTCACCTTCTTCCAAGACGTAACTTCTGTGATTGGCATTTGGTACTGCTGCTGCCGAGGCCAGTGGAGTGGGGAGGGGACATCTGGGGTAATGTTGGGCCACCTGGGCCTGTTGGTAAACGTCATGTTGGGGTGCAATGACGTATTGTCCCATGTTATAGTCCCAGACAACTTGTTGCCTCTGTTGAGGCAGATGGAAAGGATGATGATTGGGGTTCAAGGGGCAATCGGGTTTGATATGACCTGGTTTTCCACACAGGTAACAGGTCCTGGTGTCATTGGTGGGAGCAGGAGCAGGCTGCTGCATCCCTATCTCCATTGGGGCCCCTTGGCCCGGTTGCGTACCATACAGAGTGAATTGTGGACGGGAAGGTGCAGGGAAATTAGAAGGAGGCGGGTAACGCAGAGTTTGACGTGGGTAAAAACAGGCATTAGCTGGGGGCCCGCCCTCTATCGCCATCTGTTCATAAGCACAACCAAAGTTTCAGTAATGCATGGCCAGGTTTTCATAATCTATATTCTCAACGGGATAGTTGAGCCTGCACCTTTTATAGATGTGATAATCTACTGCCTTTTTGAGGAGTGTTACTGCGTGATAGTCCTCAATATCAGCCTCCTTACGAAGGATCTCAAACCGCTGAAGGAAGAGATTGATCGGATAACCGTTCTAGTGCAACCCTTCTAATTTCAAGAGGGACTCATGATAGAGTACATCAATCCGGAAATCGTCCTTTATCTCCTTTTGGAGGGCTGCCCAAGCAGGCCATGTGGCATCTCCTTTTTTACCGGTTCCAACATTGTTTGCGTCTAGAATGTCAACATCTTCCTTATCAAGATATTTTTCAAGGGTGAGTTGGGTGAACCCCTCTGCCTTTTTCTCAAATTGAGAGAGGACAGCGACTGCCTGTAATTTATCTGATCTCCATTTCTGGGCATCTACCCATAAACACATCTTTATCCACCAAATGCGTCAAGTGCCTCTATCGCCATCCCATTTCTCAGGGTCAGTGATCTTCTTGGTCACGTTGTCCTTTTCCTTTTCAAGGTTTAGGACGGTGATGCGCTGGACGAGCTCATCGATGTCTGTGAGGCCCAACATATTTTTCTACAGGTTTAAGGGCAGAGAGAGGGCAGAGTTGGGGATGGAGGAAATTAAAGAAGTGATGGCCTTGTTCTTGTTTGAGGACAAAAGGGTAATGGTTTTGGCACTGAAGATTAGCTCTTGGCCAATAGACCTTGCAGGGGCAAGTATGAGGGAGGGGTTGGAGGAAAAGGTTATCTAAACGAGGATTGCAATCTTGGATGAAATTGACCAGAAGGTGGTCATTGGGATCTTCTTCTTCTTTCACCTCCTTACTGCATGGACTGTTCCAACAACGCTCTGGGGAAGCTACATGTAACAGGGCAGAAATAGTAACACTTTGATCAGAGATAGTATCTCCTTCTTCTTTGGCAAGTCCAAAGGTGGCCGCAGCGACCTGGATTACATATACTGACTACGAGAGATTTCTAAATGAGAACTACTAGCTCAGCCACCAGCAGCACGACAGCTGTGATCCGATGTCACCCTGTGCAAATGTGGCATGACCCACATGCGGTATCACCTCACAAGAGGGACTGAGAAGTTTCTAACTGATAAGACAAAAGCTTGCCACCTAAGGCACACCCTAAAGGCATGGGCGTAAAGAAATGAAAAGTTGTGGAAAGCTCCAGCGGGCGTCCCTTAGCTCTGGGATCTGAGCGTTGTGTATAGCAGTCTAATCCAAGTGTTATAATCCTATCACGAACAAGACAAACCACAAGGCTTGACGCTTTGCAGAGTACACAACTTCTGGTGAGTAAATGAGATGAGATGTGGGAGATGATGAGGAGGAGAGGTAGTTGTCTCTGTCCAATGCAGGCCTACAATGAAGAACAAGTCCTCAAGGCAATGACCAGTAGAGCAAACAAACAAATGGATTAGACTGGGAAGTCCAGTTGTAAAGTACTAGCTTATATACTATACAGGCGCATGCACAAACCATGCTATGTGTGAGAGGAATTGCCATAGATAGACTGATGAAAAGCAGTAAGGCATGGGGAAAAGAAGAGATGGAGATTAAAGAGACTGTGTGAGAAGAGCAGAAATTAAAAGGTCATGGATACCATGAGGTATGACGTCATTGGTTCTAGGCCTAGTCATGTGCTGGTTTCCATGGTCATGTGCACAGATCATGTGACTGGAAAAGAAAAGAGAACAAGTCAAAAAATGTTTGAAAATGTTCATATCATAACAGATGGCTCAATTCTCCCACAATAACACTGTGACTACTGCCACCGGTTCTATCCCTTTCAATGTCACTTGCAATTATGCCCCTCGCATGGGTTTTGAAGGGAAACTGGCTGGTTTTGCAGGAGAAGTAGGGCATTCTCACAAGGAAATAGAAGCAGCATTAGAAGAGACACATGATAGAATGGTGGCCACTTCTGAGAAGAAACATTCAGGAGCACCAGAATACTCCGTCAGTCAGCAGGTCTGGCTATCTACCGATAAATTAAACCTCCCATATACAGCAAAGAAATTAACTCAGAAATGGATCAGATCCTATGCTATCTCCAGTCCTTCCAAACACCATCACCCTGAAACTTCCTTGTACCATGTGAATTCATCCCATGGTTAACATATCTTTCATTAAACCTTATCAGGAAACTTTACCTGGACAATCCAAAGTCAGTCCCAATGCCATTGAGGTAGACCAAGAAGGGGAAGAGTAATTCGAGGTTGAATTTATTGCAGCTTCATGTTTGAAGAATAGGAAGCTAGAGTACCTTGTGTATGGGAGAGGATACGATGAAACAGATCGCACTTGGGAATCAGCCGATATCATTAATACCGCCCCTCTGACTGTCGCCGACTTCTATAAAAATAATTCCTCTGCTCCCCGCAAACTCTGCAGACTTACTGTTTCCTCCTTTGCATCTCTCTTCTTTCCTTTTGAAAATCTTACCGAATCCATTCCTTTCACAACTCGCCTGGAATTTGAGTCCTAAAAAGGGGGTAGTGTTATGATATGAACATTTTCAAACATTTTTGGACTTGTTCTCTTTTCTTTTCCAGTCACATGATCTGTGCACATGACCATGGAAACCAGCACATGACTAGGCCTAGAACCAATGACGTCATACCTCATGGTATCCATGACCTTTTAATTTCCGCTCTTCTCACACAGTCTCTTTAATCTCCATCTCTTCTTTTCCCGTGCCTTACTGCTTTTCATCAGTCTATCTATGGCAATTCCTCTCATGCATAGCATGGTCTGTGCATGCGCCTGTATAGTATATAAGCTAGTACTTTACGACTGGATTCCCCAGTCTAATCCATTTGTTTGTTTGCTCTACTGGTCATTGCCTTAAGGACTTGTTCTTCATTGTAGATGTTACGACTTCTCTTTTCTTTTCTCCACTTGCTACGGTTACTCAGTATACTTGTACTACCAGCGCCTGGGCTATGTATCCCTTGTGCCCTTGCCCATCCATTGGACTTCTTTCCCTTTCTCTGCCTTCGGCTTCCTCTACCTCTGTACCAAAGGTATCTTCCACTTGTCTCTTGACTTCGTTGATTATCCCGCAATAGCCGGACACGTGTTTTGCATGCTTCATGCACATGTCCATGCTTCTCTTCCTTCTCTGATCCTATTTGTTACGATATACAGGATATGTGCTTCTTCCGACTCCATACATGTTATCCCACACCTGGCCTGTGCACATATCTGGATCTATATAAACCCTTCATTTTACAATACGATTCCCTAGCTTAGACCTCCTTCGAGTTACCTCGAGTACCTGCTCTTGTACCTCGCCTCTGCTAGGCAATCAACACTTTTCCCCTTGTCAAGGACCTCTCTAAGTCTCTGGTTCACTTTCGAGTAACCGCTCCTTGTTATTCCTTCATAAAGGAACCTTCGTCGCCTATGAGCTCCCGCTCCAGCGAACCCTTGTTGACTTCCTTGTTGACTCCTTGTTGACTCTTAGTCAAACCATTGTCAACCTCCCGGTTGAACCCTTGTCGACTCCTTACGTCGAACCTTTGTCGAACCCTTGTCATCCGCACATAGGAATCCCTTAGCGTGCTCCACTTCGTCTCGTACATAGGAAAGACCCTAGTGTACACTCCTTCATGCACCTGTAGGAATCCCCCAGGTGCTACTGCGTTGTCGCTCTCCAAGCGACATCCTAGTCAGCAAAGGCCCCATTACGATAGCCTCCCGGCCATCGTAACAGTAGACCTGCATTGGATGGAGACAACTACCTCTCCTCCTCATCATCTCCCACATCTCATCTCTTTTACTTGCCAAAAGTCATGTACTCTGCAAAGTGTCGAGCCTTGTGGTTTGTCTTGTTGTTTGCGATAGGATCATAACAGATATGTTTTATTAACTCAATCTTTATTGTTGTTACAACTACTCTTTTCTTTCCTTCATTTGCTATGACTACTCAGTCTCTTTGTACTACCAATGCTAGGACCTCATACATATCACTCACATCCTAGCCCACCCTCTGGACTTTCTTCCTTTTCTCCATCTTTGGCTTCTCATCCATCTGTACCAGAGATGCTTTCCTCTTTTCTTACTTGTTGATTCTCTCATGATACGCAGGCCATGTGCTTTACATGTTTCATACACATGTCCCCACTGTTCTTTCCTTGTTGTTCCAATAGAAGGATATGCACTTTGTCCGACTCCATACATGTACTCCCATGGTCTAACCCAATCCGTGTTATCCCATACCTGGCCCGTGCACATAACCCAAATATATGTAAATATGCACCAACTAAAAGTTGCTGGCACAAGTAACAGTCCAATACTGTTACGACTTCTCTTTTCTTTCCTACACTTGTTATGTTTACTCTCTCTCCTTGTACTACCAGCGCCAGGACCACGTATTCTCCGTGTCCTTGCCCGCCCACTGGACTTCTTTCCTTTTCTCCGCCTTCGGCTTCCTCTACCTCTATGCCAAAGGTACATTCCAATTATCTCACGACTCCATTGATTTGTCCCACGATAGTCAGACACATGTTTCGCATGCTCCATGCACGTGTCCATGCTTCTCTTCTTTCTCTGATCCAATTTGTTACGATACACTGGATACGCGCTTCTTCCGACTCCATACGCGTTATCCCACGGTTTATCCCGATCCTGCGATATTCCACACCTGGCCTGTGCGCATATCCAGGGGTATATAAACCCTTTGTTTTAGTCTACGATTCCTTAGCTTAGACCTCCTTTGAGTTACCACCTAGTACCTCACCCTGCACTAAGGCAATCTACGCCTTTCTCCTTCATCGTTCCTCTCTAAGTCTCTGGTCTATTTCCAAGTGACCGCTCCTTGTTAGTCCTTCACAAAGGAACCCTTGTCGGCCTATGGGTATCCACCCTAGTCGAACTCTTGCCCTTGTCAACCTATGAGCTCCCGCTTAGTCAAACCCTTGCTCGCCTGTAGGAAAACCCCAGGTAACCACTGCGTCATCGCCTCACCAGCGACTCCTTGTCCTTGTACTTAGGAATCCCCTAGAGTACGCCCCCTTCGTGCGCTTGTAGGAAAACCCCAAGTGCTACTGCGTCGTCACCTTACCCATGACTCCTTGTCAGCGAAGGCCCCATTATGATAGCCTCCCGGCCATCGTAACAAATACTATATAACATGCAGTGGGCCACATCTGTGGCAACACCCAATGTGGGCTTGCATTCACATGATCAACAATATAACCATCATACCTGCTGTTTCAACTCAATTGCCCCCAACATATAAGCATTGTAGTGGTGCCAAGGCACCAGTCCTCAACTCCAGTACAAGCAGACAGGTTTGACTTTTGTTTAACTGTAATTGTACATACAACAAAATGGACAACTATGTGATTGATGATGTGAGATTGCCACTTTGCTCCAACACTTCATGCCTTTGCTTGGTGGCATGCTGGTCATTTGTCAGTCATAAAAATCTGTGCACTTGCAGGTGCCTGACTGTTTGCTGCAGATGAAAACACTACCATTGGAGAAGAAACCTCATCAGATAATATACAGTTCAAAGTCAATTGGCATGAGTGTCCCCTGCTAGATGCTGGCTGTTATGATATAAACATTTTCAAACATTTTCGGACTTGTTCCCTTTTCTTTTCCAGTCATGTGATCTGTGCATGTGACCGTGAGAACCAGCACACGACTAGGTCTAGAACTGATGATGTCATGCCTCATGGTATCCATGACCTTATAATTTCCACTCTTCTCACACAGCCCCTTTAATCTCTGTCTTCATTTTCCCATGCCTTGCTTCTCTCATTAGTCTATCTATAGTAATTCCTCTCACACACAGCATGGTCTGTGCGCGTGCCTGTACAGTATATAAGCTACTACTTTGCGACTGGATCCCTAGTCTAATTCATTTGTTCATACGCTCCATACTGGTCATTTCCTGGTGGACTCATTTCCCTTGTAGGCCTGCGCTGAATGGACTAAGACTACTCTTCCTCCTCTATATCTGTTATGACTACTCATCTATTTCCTACACTTGCTATGGTCACTCAGTCTACTTGTATTACCAGCACAAGGACCTTGTATCTTCCTCGTCTTGGCTCATCCATTGGACTTTGTTTCTATTCTCCATCTCTGGCTTCTTCTCACTCTGTACCAGAGGTGTATTCCCATTCTCTCACACCTTTGTTGATTTCCTCATGATACACAGACATATGCTTCACACATTCCATACACATGTCTATTGTTCTTCCTTATTGTTCCAATCCTTATTGTCCTGATACAAGGGTATGCGCTTCTACCAATTCCATACATGTATTCCCATGGTTTTACCCGTCCCGTGTCATTCCGCACCTGGCCCGTGCGAGCTCCACGAACATATATAAACCTCTAGCTTTCCCTCTACAATTCCCTAGCTTAGACCTCCTTTGAGATTCCTTGAGTACCCCTCTTGTATCTCGT
>QFEM01002901.1:0-43487 GCA_003316205.1 Boletus bicolor
CTCTCGTGTTGTTGGGAACGTTGCCACACTGAATACTCACATTCTGCAAAATTGCACCCACAGGTGCATGGTATCTTGAGAGATGAAGAACTAGATTATCCGCCAGGTATGTAACTCGACATTATTTGGTGTCATCGAACGCTCTAACGACAGTGGCACTCGGTCTTAGTCCCAAGCTCTTCGACGCATTAGTGGCGAATGAGATTTCAAGTCGTTACTTCCTCGAACATTACTTGATCCTTCATGTCGCCTTTCCATTCGGACGAAATGACATCTGGTGTATATCCCAAGTAAGTTGCGGGTGGACTAGATCGAGCTCATCCATTACCATGCCACAATATTGAAATAAAATGCGTTGAGGTGGTAAACTTAGTGCAACGAGGGCGATTGTGCTGTACGGTGACGCGCAATACATAACGTCTAGTTCAGAGTGCCACAGGTTGGCAGCGAAGCAAAACACGATGCCGTCAAAACAAAACAGGTATCCAACCCTTCCACGTTACAATGATTCCCTGGCCACGCTG
This sequence comes from Boletus bicolor, assembly GCA_003316205.1. Lineage (NCBI taxonomy): Eukaryota > Fungi > Basidiomycota > Agaricomycetes > Boletales > Boletaceae > Boletus > Boletus bicolor. Next base: position 525 of record QFEM01002901.1, read on the forward strand.
GCAGTCCTGTTCCTAGGCCTGAACACGCCACACGAACTGGGGGGAAATGGTGTGATGGTGGCATGATTAGACAGGGACGGTAGTCCTGTTCCTTCCAGGGCCCTGTTGAACGCCTTCATTTTAAAGTTTCACCGCCACAAAAACGGGGGGATAATTTACACAAAGGACTCCTGAACAGAAAGCGTTAGAGTAATGTCAGCCAGTGAACAGGAACCCATCATCAACTATGATATTCCATCCATTACCCCGGGCCGTACTTGGTCCCCAAATACCATGAAGACGAGGTTTGCAAATCAACATCCTACTACCCGTGTCGTCGTGGTCGAACCTCAAAATCTCACTGATCACCATATCCGTGTCACACACTGCCTCGGATACAAACAATTACTGTTCACGACCGTCTGGGTCGAGTTCCCCGACATCGCGGGACTGCTCCAGTCCAAAGGCGTAACACACCCACCATACACCATGCCTGCGATCGAGGACCCAAACACGGGCGCATTTATCATGAATTCCCTCGCGATTGCGACGTACTTGGATGAGACGTACCCAGAGACACCAAAGGTTTTTGAGTCCTGTGGCGCGTGCGGTACTGGAAAAGGTTGGGAACATGTTCTCATTTGGGTCGTCTCGTGCCGGTGAACTGGGTGATGCCATTGCACTACGTCTTGTGTTCCTCATCCTATGCGGCAAACGCCTCAACCCGGTCAGCAAGGCGTATTATTACCAGACGCGTGCTGCACGCCTCGGTGAGCAGTGGACGACGCTGGTCGATGCTTGTTCTGCGAGTCCGGAAGACCGCGCGGAGGGAGTAAGCCAAGGTATCGAGGCGATCAGGGTGTATGGCACAAGGTGACGGCATTGTATGTCCGTCAGAGTAATTCCGAGGAGGAAGGGCAATCGGGTGGACCATTCGTACTTGGGGAAGAGCCATCCTTTCTTGATTTTGCAGTCACGGGGAGGGTAAAGTTTGCACTGGATGCGCTTACCCCGTCTGAAGCAGAAATGCTGATGAGCTTGGAGGGAGGGAGGTTGGGGAGGCTGGTAGAGGACCTCGAGAAGTACTACAAGTATTGAAGATGCGGCTGTGGGATGGCAGCGTGTCGGGAGAATGAATTCACAACGTACTGTACGATCAGACTTGACTCGATGGACCAGGGAGCGGAGTGTGAAATACATGGATCAAATGATAATATACTCCACCTATGTAAGTCGGACACATTTTGTTAACTTCTCCGGTGATTTAGCTTGCGACTACCAGTCGCATCGAAAAGCTGAGCCCTCCTGTCTGGGTGTATCTGAGAAACCCACACGTTGCTAATCTTCTAGGTCATTTGAGCCATGACGCTCATGTCATCAGTGGCCATATAGCTCCCTGGTATTTTCCTAAGACCGGTTTTTTTCTAATGAAAAACTTTCCCGTCGTCATTGGCGAGGAAGGTGCTGGCATCGTTAAAAAGGTTGGCGAGGGTGTCACGAATCTTGCTGTCGGAGACAACGTGTTTACACTACAAAGTTCAACTTCCAGAGTAAGGACGCGGCTTTCCGAGAGCATACAGTTATCTCTGCGGACCTCGCTAGCAAGGTATTGACGATAGCATCCATTGCGACACAGCCATTTCTAATACGGGTCATAAGATGCCCGACAACATCACTTTTTGGCCACTGGATCGCTGCCTATCTAAAGAAGAACTGAAAAAAAAAACGCATTGCACAGCTCTGCAGCGGTACACCGTCGCTTTATGCCTTTGATACAATCTCTCTCGATGACACACAACGAGTTGCATACGACTCCCTTGCGCCGGGCGGGCAAGTCCACCCCCAATGCTCATCTAGGCACGACCCAGCAAGCGGAAAGTGGGTGTTGCATGCATGGGGATCGTTTGAGACAACGACTCTAGGCGTACGTGAGTTTGGGCAGCGCTTCATACGCGAGTTGTCAGGGTGGCTCGCCAAGGGCAAGATCAAGGTCTTTATACTTTTGTTGACTTTGAAGCTGATGATGCTGAATTGTGTTGATTGCAGCCGAATGTGGTGGAAGTGCTCCCGGAGGGACTGAACAGCATGAAGGCAGAGCTGGAGGGACTCGAGCATGGCGAAATCAGTGCCCGCAAGTTCATTCTACGTCCCCAAGAGACAGTGTTTTGAGAGCATAGCACGTATACATTGTTTGTCTCCGCTACTGCTGTTCTCGCATGCTGACATATTGTACGCACAATCCGATGATTATTCAGGTCCCACACCCCTTGTTCCTGTGTTGTTGAGCAGTCGATGGACATGTGGATGATACCCAGACCAGATAACGACGTGGTTGAAGCCTCTGCTTGCAAATTCCGAAATTAACAGACGGCAACCATGCTGACTCCGATTCGAAGACTCATACAATACAGTACAACATACGGTACATACGTGCTCGTAACTGACCAAGCCGGTAGGGCAGAAAGCGTTGGAGACCTACGTCTGCCTGTTCTCTTTTACATCCCATAGGCCACATTGACTCGCACCGATCATTCTCACGGAATATTCCTTGTGCTCGAACCACGGAACCCACACCTGCGTCTCGCAAAGCTTGGTATCACTGCCCATTGTAGCGTACGCAGCCCCCCCTAGTTTTAGCAGCGTTCAATACCAGGTTGCAAACATGCGACAGACTGCGTCTCACCGGCATTTGCCGCCATCATGAGTGGCGCTGCGAGTGGCACGCCAACCTCTCCCCAGCCCGTGAAGACAGACGTTATGCCGATTACGACCGACGCCGTCCCAAATGCACAGGCTGTTCCGATGGTTGCACCCATCTTCCAAGACTCTTCTGGACAAAACTCGCGGGATCGATAGACAGTCCCTCTATCATAGTCTGCACGTTCGACCCAGCGCGCCTGGAAGTGGAGCGGGAGAGTTGGCAGGTGCGTCGTCCAGCGCTCTCCCGGCTGGAGGTTGTTCTTCCAGTTTGTGGGTGCAGTTATGAAGAATGCAACGTGGATGGCTTCGTCGAGGTTGTTGATAATGGTAAGGTCCGGCATATTTATTCTGTAGGGTGACGGGCGAGTTCGAGAAAGTGGGTGAGAGCGTTGGCAGACCAGAAGGGTATAAGAAGACCGAGTGCAGAGTCTAAAGCGAGAGAATGCATTTGTATTTATCTGGCCTGAAATGTCGACGACGATCTCCCTAAACAGGCCGGCGCAACCCCTCTATGGCCAGATTAGAGGAAACATGCAGCATCCATCCAACTTTATGGTTCGACATCGAAGCCAAAGAAGTCTATAACATTAGTCTCCAACCAGCGCGCTGGTGGTTCGCTATCGCGACACTGCCCCGAACCGAACATGAGGTAGGAAAAACCTTGATAAATCTTACATTTGACGAGACCTGAAATAAAGTGCTTGAGCTCACGTCGCTTAAACTTCCCCGAAGACTGTGATTTCCCAGTTCAAAGCAGGCTTAATATTTTCCGGCTCCTATGTATCGAGGAAGACCACGAGGATCGCTCTCGATCGTCGGTGTGCAGACGCTGAGCGACTCGAGGTCTGTCACTTGTCTGATTCTGATCAAATCTTGCTTCGGTTGCTGTGGAATCGGAGAGTGGGTAGAAGTCGACGGTGACACAAATAGTACACCTTGTGCAGATTCGAGAAAGAGATTTACCGGATTCCGAGATACGGGTCTGTGGAGGCCATATGTAAGTGCGCTGCTATCAGCTGCATACCGATCGGTAGAACCCGGGATCGATTTCAGCCCCGTGGTGCACTGGAATTTCGTTGTCGTGGTAGACCACAATCCACGGTCCATAGACATCGTCATACCCTACAAGTATGTGCCTGCGGCTGCATAACGTGGACCGCACTAGAAGACAGGCTTCCTTGCCGACAATTTCAGCGGCTCTGAGATTCCACGGCTCAGGCCAGCCCTAAAATAGGCGTCAGAAGAATGAAGCATTTGTGATAACGAAGACGTACAGAGGGGGGCGGCCTGTGAGGAGCTGCTGAGGTTTCCTCACCGACAATTCCAGTGGCACCAAAGCGCCATTTGAACGAGGTATCATGCCAACCCTTAAATTATAAATAGGTGTCATCGAGGTGAAGCGTGCACAATAAAATAAACGTACAATGAACTGCTTAGGATCGGTACCCTGGTGGGTTACCCCCGCTGAGGCTGAGGCTTCCTCGCTGATCTGCGCCCCCTCCGCGGCAGCTTGCTCACCGACAATTTCGGAGGCTCCAAAGCGCCATTTACGCAAGGGATCATTCCAGCCCTGAAACAGGTGTCATCCAAACGACCATCCAGAAAATGTACCATAGACCACTTTGGATCGGTGCCCTGCTGAGCTGGAGGCTTCTCGCCAACGATTTCAGAGGCTCTGAAGCGTCACTTTGGCAATGGGTCCTCCAAGTCCTAAAATAAAGGTGTCATAAGTGCGAAGCGTTAGCAATAACAGAACCATACGATAGGAGGCGGCCTCCAAGAACTGGCAGCGGAGCCTTGCTAGGCCTCCTCTGCAGCTTGCTCACCGATGACTCCAGAGGCTCTGAAACGCCATTTGAGCGAGGGGTCATCCCAGCCCTGAAACAAGTTTCATCCAAAGGACCGTCCAGAATAAAATAAACGTACAAGGCACCACTTTGGATTGGTACCTTGCTGAGTCCCCGTAATGGAGGCTTCCTCGCCAATGATTTCTGAGGCTCTGAAGCGCCACTTCAGCGAAGGGTCCTCCCAGCCCTGAAACAGACGTCAGCAGGGTGGAGTTTCTGCAATAGCAGAGACATACAATGATGTGTCCATGGGCCGACATAGTATATGGATATAGCAGATAAGGCCCAGTACTGATGTTGTTCGAGGACTGTTGTGTTCACACCGGCCTTGAGCCCGTTCTTATACCCCTTCGTAGAGTAAATAAACCATCACATTTGGCCAGATGCATGACTGTGACACATCCTCCGATCCTGACCGGCCTCGCGTTGACCCTCGACATGTTCGTCTGATGGAAGGTAGTCATGACAAAATGTTTTCTTTCCCCAATAGGAGCCATTGTTCTGATGGTGCGGTGAATGTCAGCGTTTAATGATTCGCTATGTTTGGGACATCACCTGAGAAAGATCCCTGGGTCGGTGTGCCATGTAACGCATTTGCAATATTGAATCTTCCGAGAAATGAGGGAAAACTCACGAAGCAGGACACTGATTCGTCACGAGGAATCAAGGACGGGCTGACAAGGATATATATCGAACACAAGGAAAGGTACACGTTGATTCAGGTTGAATGGAATTTTTTTTGGAGAATAGTCCTTTGGAAAAGAGGTACCATGGCTGCATGGACTGTCCACATCTATCTAATTGTAGGCGATGGTCGATCCTATGTAGCTGTCGTTGTTCTATGTTGTCGACAGAGTAGGAGTTCCCACTGATGAGACTCTCCCGCATCACAGGACCCATATGAGCTTCTGAGGGTATTTTTTTTAGCAGGCGGGAAGCCCCCGTGAAAGCCTCACTGGCTGATCTGTATGATAAGAAAAAAAGAGTGCTTCATGTACGTGGATTTGTGTGCGCAGTGAAAAATGGGTCGGTAATTTTACATCGCAATGTGTGGGGAATTGGAACTTCTCGTGTCGTCGATGGTTCTGAATCCAAGAAGTGTACGCGTTTATGGAGGTAACGTTGAGATCAAAGAGCCCAGATTGCTCAGCTAAGCCACTATGACCACAGTATTATGTCAGCACGATGCTGTTCGTACGTAGTCGCAGACAGCGAGCTCGTCTACTTCCTACCACTGACCAACCGCCGTCGAGGTTACCATTAGCGCCCACCAACCATGGCAGCGAACAAAAACAACAAGCTGGCATTCCTGTCAATGCCAGCACCAGCATCTTATGTCGCCGGTCTCGGTCGTGGGTGTGTATAATGGTCATCTTTTCGCTCATTCGTTTGCATGACGAGATCCCCAGTGCTTCCGGTTTCACGACGCGTTCCGATATTGGTCCCGCCAGAGAGGGTCCATCCGCAGAAGCCATAGCGTGCGTTTCTCTTGTATTTCTAGACTCTATGACAGCGCATTCAATGGATTGCTCTACATACAGGGAGGCGCAGGCCAGACGTGGTGAAGAGCAAGACGTCGACCCTGAGCAATTTCAAGACCCGGATAACGAGTACGGCCTCTTTGCGGGTACGACGTACGAACAAGATGATGAAGAGGCGGACAAGATATACGACTCGGTCGATCAGAATATGGATTCACGGAGACGGGCACGCAGGTGTGTACTTTCCTGTTCGTTTATAGCCCCATTCGTGCCTTTCTGAACTGCAATGGTTATTACCTTCATGATTAGGGAGGCACGCGAAAATGCAGAGTTGGTGCATCATCGGACAGAGCGTCCGAAAATCCAGCAACAGTTTGCAGATTTGAAACGTGGCCTTTCTGTCGTTACCGATCAGGAATGGGAAAATATACCGGAAGTAGGTAATCTCACACGGAAGAAGCGAAGAAAGGATGAGAGATCTTTTGTCGTCCCCGACAGCGTCATCGTGGGTGACAGAGCAAAGACGGAATATGAAAGTTCGCTGGACGCGAGACAGCAACAGGTAATGTCACCGTCCATTTTTGCTGAGTGGAATGTATACTAAGTCGGATTGTCTAGTCGGGTGGTTTTGAAATGCCTGCGGACTCTGGGACGATGACCAACTTCGTGGAGATTGGTCAGGCACGAGATAAAATTCTATCGCTCAAACTTGACCAGGTGAATACCATCACCCAGGAGTTTCACATGTTATACTAACATCCAGTGTATCGCAGATCTCCGGCACGTCAACCAACTCTGGGCTGGCTACCTCGGTAGACCCCAAGGGTTACCTGACATCCTTGGACAGTGTTGCGATCAAGTCCGAGGCTGAAATTGGTGACATTAAACGGGCACGGATGCTCTTTGATTCCCTCGTGAAATCAAATCCGAAACATGCCCCAGGTTGGATCGCTGCAGCGTGTTTGGAGGAGCATGCTGGTCGAATGGTTGCCGCACGCAAGTTGATCAATGCCGGATGTGAACAATGCCCGAAGAGCGAAGATGTATGGCTTGAGGCTGCTCGATTACACGTACGTATGGATCACGAAAATCACCATTTTTGGTGCTGATTTTCGTTGCAGAACCGAGACGATGCTAAAATCATCCTCGCGAACGCAGTCCAACATGTCGGACAAAGTGTCAAAATATGGCTCGCCGCCACCGATCTGGAGCAAGATGCGAAAGCGAAAAAGAGAGTGCTCAGAAAGGGTGTGTTTCACGATCGCCGTTCTCCTCACATTACCACTGACCTCTTTTGTAGCTCTCGAAAACATCCCTAACTCTGTACGACTATGGAAAGAGACCGTCAACCTCGAAACGTCGGCATCCGACGCCCGTATCCTTCTCTCCCGTGCTGTTGAAGTTATTCCTCTTTCTGTCGAACTTTGGTTAGCGCTTGCTCGTCTCGAAACGCCAGAGCGTGCAAAAGCTGTCTTGAACAAGGCTCGGAAATCGGTCCCAACGTCACACGAAATTTGGATAGCTGCTGGTCGTCTCCTCGAACAGGAAGCGACTGCAGATCCTGACAAGCCCGTTGAGGCACGAAACAAAGAGCTTGATGTTGTCGACAAGACGATCGAGGCAGGTGTACGTGAGCTGCGACGCCACCAAGTACTTTTGACGCGGGAGCAATGGTTGAAGGAGGCAGAGCGGTGTGAAACCGAGGGTTCACCAAGGACGTGTGAGGCAATCGTCAAAGCGACGGTGGCTATGGAGGTTGAAGAGGAGGACCGATTGGACACGTGGGTTGCGGATGCAGAGAGTGCGGAGGCTCGAGGGATGGTTGGCACGTCTAGAGCGATCTTGGCGTATGCACTCAAGGTGTTCCCTGATAAACGTAATTTGTGGCGCAAAGCAGCAGACCTTGAAAAGGCACATGGAACTCGGTACGTATTAGGGTTGTTCCTCTCCAGCGTCTCGCGTTAATGGTGGCCTTGCAGTGAATCACTCGACGCCGTGCTAACGCAAGCTGTGCATTACTGTCCGCAAGCAGAGGTTCTATGGTTGATGTCTGCGAAGGAGAAGTGGTTGGCTGGAGACGTGCCCGCTGCCCGTGAAGTTCTTGAGAAGGCCTTCATTGCAAACCCAGAGAGTGAGCAAATTTGGCTTGCTGCTGTCAAGCTAGAGGCGGAGAACGGTGAGTTGGCCGTCGCGAGGGAGTTGCTCATCCGTGCACGAACGGTAGCCGATACAGAGCGTGTAAGTAGTCTGTATATTCTCTATTTCAACACGGGCTCAACCTTCAGCAGATATGGATGAAGTCTGCCGTGTTCGAGCGACAACAGGGCCATTACGACGTTGCCCTCGAGACAGTATTGACTGCGTTATCCAAGTTTCCTAAGTTCGCAAAGCTACACATGATCCAGGGACAGATTCACCAATTACAAAATAACTACCCCGCTGCTCGTGCATCCTATGCAGCAGGGATGAAAGCATGTCCCAAGGAAGTCACTCTTTGGATTCTCGCGGGTAAGCTCGAAGAGCTGGACGGCAAGAGCATCAAAGCACGAGCCATCCTCGAAAAGGGTCGCCTGGTAAATCCTGCCAACGAGACCCTATGGGCCGAATCCATTGGTGTCGAAGAGCGATCAGGAGGTGCCGCACAAGCCAAAGCGATGTTATCGCGCGGTCTTCAGGAATGTCCAACCTCAGGTATCCTCTGGTCGATGGCCATCTGGGCTGAACCACGTCCGACACGCAAGTCGCGATCGGTGGATGCGCTGAAAAAGTCCAAGGACAACGCAATCGTGACATGTACGGTTGCAAGATTGTTTTGGGCTGAGCGCAAGGTCGAGAAGGCGCGACAATGGTTCTCACGTTCGGTGGCGACGGAGCAAGACAGGGATCAGGGTGATCATTGGGCTTGGTGGCTTAGATTCGAGCGACAGCATGGAACCGCAGTGAGTATACCTACGTGGTTTGTGATGTGCGCCAACCTTTTCGTTTAGGAGCACGTTGCGGAGGTTATCAAACAATGTATTACTGCTGAACCGCATCACGGGCTGATGTGGCAGTCGGTAGCAAAGGACGATAGGAATGTGGCCAAGAGCACGAAGGAGATATTGGAGTTGGTGGCGGAGACGTTGCATTGAAGTGTCTGGAACGTAGTGTATACCTAGTCAGTGCGATTCAATCGGTAACTTACAAATATCGAATGATCTCTTCGTCATGCTTCACTTAGTAAGCCGAGCGGTCCCTATTACTTTTCATGGCTGACTATTCTTGCCCGAGCCAAGGTTATTCCATGCATTTATTTCTGTCGTAGGGATCTCCTGAACTGATAGTCCTCCACGATGGGCCCCATTAGCGGATGGCACGCAGGCGAACGCGCCATTCAACACGAGATGGGCTATGCTGGGGTCATGTCCGAAGCGTGGACATGGATCGAACCTGAAATGCCTGAGGAACACCAAGTCTACACCACCCGCCTTCCGTTCATCCCCGTCACCACGATCGACGACAGACACCGTCCTTGGTCCTCCATCCTCGCCGGTCCAGATGGTCACCCTGGGTTTGCGACCAGCCGACATCTGGGCGAGCTCACATTGAACGCCCAAGTGTGGGAGGGGGATCCGTTCCCTCAGAATGTGTCGTTGTCGAGACGGAGTCCCGCGTTGATCGCAGGGATCGGCATCGATTTTTCGACGCGAAGACGGAACAAGTTCGCGGGGTACATTGAGACCCTCGAAAATGATGGGCCGGTACTCCGCGTGCGGTCTATCGTAAATGAAGCCATTGGGTACGTACTCCGAAGCCACCAGTACGGTCAGAGTCCATCGTGACGTTGGGTAATGTGATAGAAATTGTCCAAAGTACATCAACGTGCGAGATCTCGTGCCGTTTGCGGACACACATCCGCGTGTCGTATATCGACGCCTCGACTTGTCGCCCGACGAGCGGTTGCCCGATGACGTCATATCGTTCATTCGTGGCTCGGATACGCTTTTCCTGGGGACGTACTATGACGCTGGGGTAGAGGGTGGACGGTTTCCGTCGCGTGTAGGCATGAATCAGCGGGGTGGTAAACCTGGGTTTGCTCGTGTTCGAACCAGCGATGGTCGGACGGTAGTGCTTCCAGACTACTCTGGTACGTCGGCCCTCCGGGATTATTCGAAGAAAACTCACGCTTCGTTCCAAGGTAATCGGTTGCTGACGTCGCTCGGGAACATCGAGGTCACCCCACTGGCTGGGGTCACGTTTGTTTCGTTCGTGACAGGCGTCATTCTTTATCTTACAGGCGATGCACATAACCTCGTCGGCCCCGCCGCGCAGCGGCTCATGCCTCGTGTCAATGCATTGACAACTGTCCACGTGACGGGCTATATCTTGGTGGAAGACGCGTTACCCGTCCGTCAGAAACTGGGAACGCAAGTCCTGCGTAGTCCCTATTCCCCACCTGTCCGACTTCTTGCGGAAGAGATCACCTCGACATATTTTGTGGACGATATCCAAGAGACGCCCAAGGTCACCCTCGCACACATCGAGGTACATTCACGTGACATTGCGACCTTCACGTTTGAGTCGCTCACGCATGTCGATGTCATTCCCGGACAAGCGGCCATACTGGATTTCAAGTCGTTCGTCGGTGCACTACCGTACCAGCATATGGCCCCTGAGAATCCGGCGAGCGTCAATGACGACCGGATACGCACATGGACGGTATCTGGATCGAGTCGGTGGGCCGGTTCATTCTCTGAGAGCACCGACGCGGATGCCGATACCACTTCTTTGTCGTTGACCCTTACGATACGATATAAGCCCGGAGGGGTAGTGACCGGTGCACTGTTCGCGATCGCACACCAGCTGGGCGAGTTTCGGCCAGAACTCCTCGAGGACGCGCGGCCCTTGCAGCTCAGCGTACCCCTCGTTGGTATCGTAGGCGACTTTACGTTGCCTACAGATGCAGACGCGCGCTCTTCCGGACACGAAGAAGGATCCACGCAGCCATCCAAAGACGCGAGGAGTCGAAAATGGTTGTGGTTCGCTGGTGGGATCGGGGTGACGCCGTTTCTCGCCATGTTAGCCAGCTTACAGGAGAGGAAGAGCAGAGGCCGAGGTAGAGACGCAGATAATATCACCCTCATACTGTCCACACGTGAGCCAGACGTGTTACTTCCGCTCATCGTTCGCGCCTTGGAACACACGGGCGATCATCCTCAAGAAGGACATCAAGGTACACTATCAATCCATGTCTTTTCTTGGTCGCCTGCCTCTTCGTCTTCGCCGGTGACTGCGGCAAGTCGGACGGTGCTCACCGTCAAGGTGACGCAGCATGCAGGCCGACTGACCGAGGATGCGTTGCGCGCATTGGACATCGATAACATACAAGAAAGGCAGGCCTACGTGTGTGGACCAGAGGACTTTGAACAGACGGTGCTCACCGCATTGAAAGAGATGGGGGTGGATTCTCTGAGCGTCAGGCGGGAAGGATTTACGTATTAACGATGTACCCACTTGCGTTCCATACTACTTCCTTTCTTTGCTTGGCATCCGTACCGATTGGTCCGAGTCATTGCATCAGATGTCATCGTCGTTATACAGGATGTAAAACATATGTGTACAAACGAGAGCCTACGGAAAGCATTTTGACGGCATACAATGAGAACCAAGTCAACAAAGTGGTTTTCAAGAGGACATGGCAATGCAAATGGTAACTAAAAGGGTGAAGACACAGTCAACAGTTGCTATCATCGATTTCCCACTGACCGTACACGCCCCAGACCTACAAGTGCACATGGGACGGTTTATTTGAGTTCACAGCTTCCAAGAATAGACGTACTGATGGAAAGCATTCCTGTGCACCCAGGAATTGCATATGGTTGAAACGAGCTGGCGTTGTAGCACAGAATTCTCGCCAATCACTTTTCTCAGGAAGACTCTCCAGTTTTTGTGTGATATACTGAAAAAGTAGTCAGTGCTGGCATGCTATCCCTCGTGAGTCGAGTCTTGCCTTCTTCCCGGACCCTGGTGAAGTGCAACCCTGAAATATTTTTCAGCACTACATGCGACAGCTTATGGCAGGAAGAGAGCCTGCCTTGTCATTGTACGAATCCCAAAATGTTGTGCAGTCTGGTTCTCGCTGGTCGATTTCCCAACGACCTATCACAAGGCCGGGACCCTAATGCAGCATTAGTCTCCTGAACATCTTGGAAGAATCAACCTACCCTCTCTTCGCAGGTCTTTGGTAAGTATGAGATCCCATGAATTTCAAGCGGTGTGGCCTTGCACGCATCCAACCGATGCTTCCAGGCTATAGGCAAGTTCATTAGTTGCGCGGTATACTCCCTCGTCGCATACGTGGTGCATGTATGCGCCTCAACATTGCCCCAAAACATGTGGTGTTTCTGACGTTCTTCTTCCTCACGCCGTTCGCGCTCCTCTCGCTCCCATTCCCACTCCTCTCGCTCCCGTTCTCTCTCCTCTCTCTCACGTCGCCGCATCTCCTCAATCTCGCGTGCATGGTGTTCAATCTCGCGCATCCACTCCCGTCGAACCCTTTCTTGGCGTGCACGTTCCTCTTGCATGCGGCGAGCTACCTCTTTTTCATGCCGTTCGGTTGCGCGTTTCCAACCTTGCTCGATTTCGACGTGTTCCTGGTTCTTGTGTTGCCATTCGTGCTGTAGGACGGCATGCTGGGCTTCTTCTTTTTCCCAGTCCAGACGAATGTCGTCCCTCGTGGACGGGTCCAACGGACAATGCATGAAATGTATGCATGTGTGATAAACCATGGATAAGAAGATGAAGAACACCAGGCTCCAGGCTCCGACTTGGAGTAAACGAGACATGGATATTCCTCTACGCTCTCTCATCTGCGGGAGTAAGGGGGCAGCCTCAGATGAACCCCTAAACAGAGCAGACAACACGAACCAAGAACAGGTGAGGGGCGTACCAAGAGAACACACAAATGACGCACTGGTATACAATCCCAGATAATGTAGATGAGGCGCCACCGCCCGCGGAAGGACTGATAGGGTGAGGATTGTATGCGTTGCTGGGAGATGTGCCTCGTGTCATGCGCGGTGGGGGAAGCTACGACTGATAGGACTTACCCTTGAAAGGATTTCATCATACTTTGTCGCCGACAGGAGAATAGGATACTAATCAGGACGAAATCCCTTCTACCAACCGAAAAGGACGGTTGTATCGCTGTTCAGCGTTCAACACGAAGCGTTGCTGTGCAAGACGCCTGCACGATCCAAAGCGGCACTCGGAACGTACTAGCACGAGGCGGGTCGAAAAAGGCAAGTCAGTAGGAAAACCCCAGGCTCGAGGCAACCCAGACTTTGCGCGGAGACCTCCAAAACTCGAAGACGACAAAGATCAACGAGAGTTTGGGATGAAACGACGGGACGCATACGACGAGAGCATTATTGTGTCGACAGTGGAATTGGTGTCCGGGAGACCCGCTCTCAACAACACGCACAAGCAAAGGTTTGTCCTGAACCATGCAATCAAAATGAATCAGCATTCTGCCTATCAGATACGACTTGATGGATCTGTATCCAGCTTGCGCCGAGACCAATATTGTATAATCAAGCATCAATTGTGTATACGTGTACATTTCAAGTCGTATTGAGTAAAGAAGATACGGACAATACATAAACCTGCCAGCCCATCAACGAGTGGAGAGAACCTGGTGACGACCAGCATGACCAGTCCCTTATAAAGGTCTGACCCACACGGGACCGTTATAACTGCCGCAGATGTGGAAAATATCGACGTTTTTTTTTCAAAGACAGTTAGTGTCATCAAGTTCCCAGTGGCCATACGTTCCCAAGTTCTGCAAACACGCATAAATCGTTTAGCGTCGCCCGGACATTGCCAATTTATAACGTACGTATTGAAAACATTCTTGGGCACCCGAGAATTCCATCCCATTGAAGCGAGCTGGCGTCGTGGCACAGAATTCTCGCCAGTCGCTCCCCTTTGGAAGATTTTCCAGGTAATGTTCGATACGCTATGGGGTGGCCCGATTAAAAGAAGCGCAACGTTTACGAGATGTGTATCTTACCCGCTTTCCTGAACCTGGAGATGTACAACCCTGCAGTGATCCTCAGTCCGGCGTAACGCTGAATCCATAGGTCGGGAAAAGACTTTCCTTGTCCTTGTACCAGTTCCAAAATGTTGCACAATCTGGTTCGTGCCGATTTATTTCCCATCTTCCGATGACAGCACCAGGGCCCTGAAGCGACGTCAATCTTGGGAGTACCCTCTAGTTAACGCCACATACCTTATCTTCGCAACTCTTCGGTAGATATGAGGTCCCGTGGACTTCAAGTGGCGTAGCCTTGCACGCCTCCACTCGATGCTCCCAAGCTATGGGTAAGTTCATGAGCTGCGCCGTGTACTCTCTGGTAGCATAAGTGGTGCATGTATGCGGCTCAATACCACCCCAAAACATGTTAAGTTTCTGGCGGTCTTCTTCCTCGCGTTTCCTGCGCTCCTTGTCGATTTGATCGTGATCTTCCACTTCACGCCGCCACTTGTGTCGCTCATTTTCTTGGCGTTGATTTTCACGACGTTCCATCTCCTCGCACTCGTGTTTATGCTTCTCTACTTCCTGGGCCCACTTCTTCCAAACTATCTCTTGACGTTCTTGCTCGCGTTGGTTTTCACGGCGCTCCGTCTCGTCGCACTCACGTCTATGCTTCTCTACCTCCTGGGCCCACTTCTTCCGAACCATTTCTTGACGTTCTTGCTCTTCCTCTCGGCGTTGATTTTCACGGCGCTCCATCTCGTCGCACTCGTGTCTATGCTTCTCTACCTCCTGAGCCCACTCCTTCTGGACCATTTCTTGACGTAGTTGTTCTTCGCGTACCCTGCGTGCAACTGCCTTTTCGTATTCTTCATCCTCGCGTGCGTGCCTCTCGTACTCCTGAGCCCACTGTTGCCTCACCCGTTCTTGACGCTCGTCTTCCTCCCGAGTCCAACGCGCCACGTCCCTTTCATGCCATTCCGTCTGAAGCTTCCACTGCTCCATGATAACGGCGTGTTTCTGTTTCTCAAGCTGCCATTCTTCTAGGAAAATGTCGTGTTGTGCCACTTCTTTCTCCCAACCGCGACGAATGGCGTTCATGGTCCATGGATACAGAGGGCAGTTCATGAAATGCATGCATAGGTTGGCGCAGACGAAGAGGAAGACCAATAACGCAAGTAGGCAGCTTGTGATGAACTTGAATCTGTCTCGAGACATCTTGCGCTGTGTTTTCCCAGGCAGCAGGGGGGTGGTTTCTTCAGATGATGACCTGATACGAGCGGCGAATAGTGAATCGGCGGGTTTCTCACAGGAGGTGCCATTCAAAAGGAGGACGTACCCATAGACAACCAATGGGCCCGTTGACGAACTAACCTCCGGGTCTCGCTCATGCACGCGTCCATGCCCACCAGACTCGTACCTGCATGTACAGAAAGGACACCGTCACGCTCGAGTGAACTGTCACAATAGGTATTCACGAGAGAAAACTTACCCAGACATCTTTTCTTAGCAAGACTACAGTACTTGAAATGTGTACCGTATGTCAATCGAAGTGATGAAGATTCGGCCACGATGCGCGAGGCTACACTCGCACTGAAAAGCGACCTCCGCGAATCGGATAGCTTTTCACTGGGAGCGTAGTTCGAATGGGGGAAAGTTCAACTTGCTGTAAATGCCGCATGGCCGCTTGAGGGCAGCCCTTGGAAGCAGCTTCTGGATCCGCTCGCACGATACAAATAAGAACGCACAAAGTCCACCCTAGTCGTCGTGCAGCCGATTGATTGGTTTTCAGATAATTTACAGGCGTGAAACCCAAGATTTTCACGGGTTTACCAGACTACCCCAAGAGACTCACGGCAGCGCTCTGGGGGGTAAACACCAAGCCAGATCACTAGGCTGGCGGCAAGCGGCCGACGCCAAAATGTGGTAATCAGTAAGACAAAACCATCGAATTCGAACAATACAGGATCATCGAATGTACAGGCGGAATGTTCATATCTTGTTGAGCAATGAATGCACGGGTAACGCACATTGACACGGAGAGATCCTTTCAGCAGTCAATATCGTTGATTTCCCAGTAACCATATGCTCCCGAGTTCTGTAAGTGCACATAGATCGTGAGCGAAATCAAAAGATGTGCTAGATGCCACGCACGATTTGGAAGCACTCTTGAGCACCTGCAAACTCCATCCCATGGAAACGAGCTGGTGTCGTGGCACAGAACTCTCGCCAGTCACTCCCCTTTGGAAGGTTCTCCAGGTAGTGTTCGATGCGCTGAAGCCAGGATCAGTCGAAATGAATAATGTTTAATAGATGGGGCTTACCCTCTTTCCTGATCGACGCGATGTGCAACCCTATTGTCACTTATCAGTATGATACGACACTGAGTGGATGGGGCGAGAGAGGGCTTTCCTTGTCCTTGTACCAGATCCAGAATGGAGTGCAATCCGGTTCATGATGATCGACCTCCCATCGACCAATGACAACGCCATGACCCTAACGACGTCAATCATCCTCACATCTTCCAACAGATATCACATACCCTATCTTCACAGCTCTTTGGCATTTGTGTGACCCCATGAATCTCGAGCGGCGTAGCTTTGCACGCTTCTACACGCCGTCCCCAACCCATCGGTAGATTCATGAGGACTGCAGTGTATTCCCTCGTCCCATAAGTCTTGCATTGATGTGCCTCCACACGACCCCAAAACAAATTCAATCGCATGCGTTCCTCTTCCTCAAGTCGTGCATGCTCCTTCATCTCCCGTTCATGCTGAATACGTTCTTCCTCCCATTCACGAACCAGTGTTGCATGCCGTTCGTCCTCCCACGCCCATCGCGCCTTCACAACCTCCCGCTCAGCCACCTGTTTCTCGTGCTCGAAAAACTCCTTGCTCCATTCCTCACGAATCCGTTCCCGCACTTGAGGGTCGGCAGGATCGTTGCAATACGTGACTGGCATCGTGGACATGCAGAGGCCTATAGTGATGACAAATGTCAGGAGCGCGACGAATGACCGGGTATTCATCCACGCGGATCTCTTGAGGATGCTAAGTCGTTCACTTTTTCGGAGAAACGTCTCAGCGAAGATGGCATATATGCAAGACACGTGCTTACAACGGTGAGGTTGGCGTATCCACTGAGGACCAATCATTAGGCCGAGGTAGCCCAGTTGACGGTGCATATCCAGAATACGGCGGCGGTGGAGGCACAAAACTGTCGTCTTGGGTTGATATATGCCAGTCCAAGCCGTCTGAATGGCCGCTTACTTGGTAGCGCCGTAGTTGGCGTTTGTGTTGAATCTCACCATGAATGCTAATGTCGATTTGGGTCTTGTGCGAGACTTCCAAGTTGGCTTGTCAGCCGAATCCGAGCCGTCGTCGGTGAACGGATCATTTACCTACATGTACCTATATTGACCCAGTCGAGTTGGAAAAAAGATGGTTCAGCGTTGGTTCAACGGGTGTACTTACATAATGCAGTGCTCGCATATTATTGTGGGCTTCAGCAGAATTATGTAATTGAGGATGTGATGATGGTCGGTGTAAGTAAGACTATCACAATACACTCCTAATAGGCTAGTAGGCGACAGGCGTGGCCGGCGTTCGGCCTTGTGCTGTGGCTCATGACATGGCGAAGGCTAGGTGCATCCTGCATCTGTCCTCTTAGTTCAAATGCCCCCTTTGCCACCTCAACACACCGCGGACGATTATTAATGGTCGACGTTCTGCCTCGCGCTGTGGCGCATGTCATGGCGAAAACGGATGCTGTTTTACCCCTGGTTACTCTTGTCAAGAATGCGTTTGGGTTATCGTTCCAACTTACTCTAAGGGAAGCGGCCATCACGCCAACATTTTTGGACCCTGCCCGGCCGTGAGCATGACCAGGGCTTGCACCTGGGTTTGGGGTGGGACGATCCTGATGCATGGCGTGTGCAACTACTGCGCCTTCAGAAGAGGGGGGATACCGATCTGCAGAGACCCATTTACCCTCGGTCTTGCAGTTTGATACTACCGTCCGACACATCACATCGACGACGTCATTCATGGAGGGTGGTCCAACTTGGCGCACGATGATCGGTGGCCCTTGGAGCTACCCCTTATCCACGCAACACATTTCCTTCGTTGGTCCGATGGCTACAAGCGGAATGGTTTCGGGTTCATTATAGGTGCTATCACGATGTGTCGCAGCAAGCCTCGATGTTAATGAAAGTATGTCGAATCCGAATGGATACTATCTTTGGACCGGTGTTGCAAAATCTGGAGGCCATTTGCAACTGTAGGATGCTCGTCATCTAAATAAAATTATAAAATATATAGGATCATAGAGGAACATGTCAGGAACAAGATACAACCAAAAAAAAACCTAGGAACGAGACATTGAAGCTGCCAGTGAGATGCCAGTGCAGATAGTGAAATCGACAGGGAGTTGCAAAATTTCCCATCCGCATATGAGTGGAGTGTCACAACGTGTCACAGTGCTAAATCAATGTCCGACAATGTGTAGTCGCTCGTGAACTTGAATTAGGAAACAATTCCTAACAATAAAAGGTTATAAGTACTATCGGTAGGGATAGGAGGTACTAGATGATGCATACATAGTCGGCTCGGAATTAGGATTGGCTATGGACGGATAAGATGGGTAATGTATGTAGGATCCATTAAAGTTCTGTAATAAGTGGGGTGGAAAGGTATTGTCGTCGAGTTGATGTTTGATGTTATGATCCGAGAATGGGATAGCCGGCATAGAAAAAAGTGGTGTTTGTATTTTCTTCTCCTGCTCATCACTGAGTTTCTGCGCTTGCGTTCTGGTGTGAGCGCGCTGCACTGGCATGCAACTGGCGTACCTAGTCCACTCAATTTCTTTGCAAGTTTGCCGTACATTGCCGCTGTTGCCGTTGCTGCCGAAACACACTCCGCTAAGTCCGCTCACCACTGTCACGCTTTGTGCACCATGGACTTTGGGAGTTGCACGGTCTCTTACAGTGACCTCAGAAACATGCCAGGCAGCTAGGCAACAATATAAAGTATCCATAGGACTTTTTGGGTATTTTTGTGATGCAATCTGCGTATTGCCCTGACACTTGTAACTGGATACACCTGACCATAAGGTATAAACGAGACACCAGGAGATGAATACTCATCCTTTCATTCCAAAAAAAAAATACAACCAGACTAATCAATCATATCTCATCCTAGATGTACCAGCTCAGACCAAAATATGTGGTGTTGAGTGAGCTAGACATGGTTTTGCAACTCCCTGTCATTTTGCAACACCGATCCAAAGATAGTACCTCTCCGGAAGAATTCAGAGACTGTCAGACTGTTCTCGAGCTGCCAGAGGCTGGAAACCTAATTTATCAATTTCAAACTGTGCCAGTCATATCCGTTGGATGGCACGTTTGTCCCGTACAATCGAATGCGTGTGCAAATAATCCTACAGATCCTGCATGGGTTTGCTGTTTTTGGACAGGTCCGAGCCTGGGATCATGCCGCCAGTCTGGTCACCAGACTGCTATCATGCCGCGACAGTCAGCAGACTTCGTAGGATGGTTAGAAAATTGTGCATTCTATAGGCCGGAATGAAAATGATGCAAAGACCTTGCCCAGCCGCGAACGAAGTGTCTGACAGGTCAAGAGATAATCGCAAATATGGAAAATCGCGGGATCGTCGCAGTTGACACGATTTACACGCACAAAGAAATGGGATCCCTCTACAGATCTATAGACTTATAACGTCGTACTAGTTCTGACTGGCCGCCTCACATCTCGGCACGTCAAAGTTTACAGACAGATTTACAAACGAGGGTCTCTAAAATGCTTGCGGAAAGGTGTCCAGTTACTGCATTTCGTGTAGAAGCTCCGGAAACTGCCAGTGGGTTTATCATTTACCCAGACCAAATGGGAGGCGGCTATTCCCGTGACTAGGCCATGCAACCCTCCTCCCGAGTCCCAGGGCACGGTGTGGCCAGGAATCTACAGTAGAAAACGCGCCGGGTACCGTACCTGTTTGCTACTTCGGTAACCGACATCACTGAAAGTGTTTAACCTTGATAATGGAATATAATCCATTACACCTCAATTTTACTTCATTGTTTCATGCTCGGTAATACAATATAATGAATATAATCTATTATCAAGGTTAAACACTTTCAGTGATGGATATGAACCCTGGATCTACATCAAGATTTGAGGGGTTTACATGTAAATACCAGACCGAGTACTGACTGAGACGTCACGCGTCACGGCCCACGATCCTTAGGGTTGACACCAGTTCGTTAAATCTCAACAACAGACGTGAAAAGCAGTCGCAAGATATGCTTACCAATCGGCTTGAGCTCTTGCTCATCCTTGTTACTTGTTAGACTCGTAAACAGTGGGATACAGAACTAGCACACATGTAAACGAAATCTAGTTGTGCGTATTGTAATAGACAAATGTGGATTGGTCTCGTGTGCTTAAATATGTACACACTTTTTTTAAAGTCAGGGCCATGACCTTATCGCATCATCGTGTGCACACACCCAACCTACATTCAGAACGTGGTCAGCGTAAGCATATGTACGGCAGAGTCTGCATTAGGGGGCTCACCTTGCTATGAAACGGGCGGATCAATACACCCCAGGGACGAACCAAAACTTGGTGGTCGCCGCATAAGCGTCCCACTCTGAACCAAACAGCTTTTGAAGCTCCTTGTCCTCGGCAATCGCACGGCTGACGCCCACAGAAAGCGTCCACATCCACAACACAGTCCACAAGATTCTCGATCCAACAGGTCCAAGGACGCTGCATTCCACCGCCAAGCTCCCTGCGGTCAATTGCGAGCACGCAACACCCGCGACGATGAGTATGGAACCGGCGTAAGATGGGTGGCGAACGTAGCGGTAAGATCCGGACGTCACTAGCTTGTGACCAGGGAGGATGCTGAGGTCAAAGGTGAAAAGCTGGCCGAGTTCTCGGAAACATTGGATCCGGATGAGCATCCCAACAACGGTCAAAAGTACGCCCGTCAGAAACAGGGGCGTTACCATGTGAGGCCGTGTGGATGGACATATAATTGTATCCATGTGGGCGGATAGCAAAGGGGAAAGGGTTGCACCGAAATAGTGGTCGAGTGCATAAACAACTTCAAATGCGGCGATGCACCACAAAAGCACACACTGAAGCTGCGATCATCTCAAGGATTGTCCCAATAAACAAATAAAACGCAGAATTACCTTGAAGATCGAGGGGGCTATTTGTAAGACATATGCCTCCTCAGTATGATAGCGTCCTTTCTTGGGCGTCTTGTTAGGGGGCGAAAATGCCTGATGAGTGCTCAATGCTTGAACGAGGACGAGGGCAGAACGGATCAAGGGTAACATGGCTAGGAGTTACGAAAGTGGCTGGGGGTGAGTTGTACTGCCTGCAGTGGGGAGGTAGGCAGCCTTTTTATAAGAGCATTGGGAGAACAGCACGACATTACGTTTTTGGCAACGGAGGGCAGATACGGGGTATGATATATGATATCCCAACGCATCTGTCCTCCCAAGTAAATCCCTTCGTGCCTCGATGCCCGCCGCCACCCGTGTTCACGGCCCCGCGGATACCTATACCCGTCATGACCCGACCGTCCCCGACCTGCAGGTTGACCATTACAAGTTACGAGGATACCCCCTACCGATCGTAAACCCTCGGGTATCAGAGGAAAAGGAAAATCACAGATAGCCGAGCGAGTCATCAGCTCATGAGAATGGAAAAGGATAAGTATCAAGATCGTCCAGACCAGTCCTTCCAAGTTCCCATACATTCTCTGGATGTGACCACGGGGTCTTCTGAATCGACATGTCTCCGCGGCAGTTCCAAGGATGTTATGTTCGCGATGGAGCACCTGTGACCCTCATGGAGACGAGGGATTTCTGGATGTACATCGTTCTGTGTTTGTCCGCGGACGGAGTGGCATCAAGGATTAAAGTTGGTGGCAGTCCCGTGAGTGCATAGTGGGACTAGAGAATAAAAAGCACACAAACATTGTGTAAGCCATTCAGGATGGAAACGTCGTCCGAGGACGATTGAAAAAAGTACGGGGGGTGAGAGTTTATTACAACTGTTCCAAATACAGCTCTGTCATGCTGGGAGTGTCAATAGCATGCCATTGCCAACTAGGTTTCATCACTTCATCGCCTGTCGTTGTGAGACGTGGCCATTGAATAATATCCTGAAGCATCGGGATGCGCCTTAGTAAAACTGCACTGAAACGGTAGACCGGCGTACTCCCCTGACTAGAGTATATTTGACATTGATAGTTGCGCGGTCGCCGGGGATTTGAAGGAGGTCCGAGGTGGTGAGAATGTAAATGGCAACGAATCACAGCACCACTGGAGTGTTGATGAATGACGATGATGATAACGATAATTGTTAGGTTGGCCAGCTGATCGATTCGATGAACTAACACATAATCACCAACAACATATAAACACTCGGGAACAGATAAACTTCAGGCTTCTTGCCCTTTCCACCATCAACAATTGTCAATATTAATGTCTAAAGTCGTGCAGGCGGCGGGCCCGGGCTGGTCTCCCTCGTCTTGGAGGTCAAAACATGCCGCACAGGTGGGAAAACTGGATCTCGTCACGGTCACGGTCGGAAAGCCCACAGAGCTTATTGCTGCCCTTTCCTTCACAGGCGGTAAACTACCCGGACTTGGAAAACCTCTCCAGGTGTGTACCATTCTCTGTGGTTCATATACTCTCGTCATAATTTTTCGATGACAGCGTACTAGCGAAAATCAGTAGCCTGCCTCCTCTCGTGGCGCCATCCGAGGTTTTTTTGTTTTCAATACTTTAGCCAGTTGCCTAGGGACACTAATGGTCTTCGAATTATTAGATTGAACGTCTGCGTTTCCAGCTGGCAGCGGTCCAACGAAATGAAGCCTTCCTTCTTCACGCAGGAGATTGTGCAGAGAGTTTCGATGCATGTACACAAGTGCGTCACAATGTTTGCCCCTGAACGCACACGGTTCTTGACCCTAATGTGATAGCAAAATATATCTGCAAAAATCGGACTAATCCTCTCCTTTTCTCTCATACTCATTTGGGGTGGCCGTCTGCCCGTGGTGTGTCAAAGACTCATTATTATGATGCTCGCTGGTGGTCATTCTCACGATGCACAGATTCGCGTCGGCCGTATTGCGGGTCAATACGCTAAGCCAAGGAGCAGCGGCATAGAACATATCGGGGATAAAGAAGTTCTCAGTTTTCGGTGCGTTTAGCTTTCTTGAGCAGGCAGACCATTCCTTCCGAACCTTTATTCAGGGGTGACAACGTCAACGGGTAAGTCTCTCCATCCCCAAACATCGTCACTACCTCGTTCTCAAAACACCCGTCTGTTAGTTTGGACCCGGATGACAGAACGCCAGATCCGCGGCGACTACTCAGGTCAGACTTAAAGCGAGAACGTTGCGATGACTGTCTCACATGGAAGTAGTGCCTATTTTCATTCCACGGCGACGTTGAACTATATTCGCGGGTTGCTGACGTCGGGATTTGCCTCCCTGCATCATCCGCGGGATTGGTCGCTTTCCCATGTTCGCTCACCCTCCCTTCGGTTGGTACCGCGGATCATTTTACCTCTTGCACCACTGATCGACAGTTCGTAAAAATACCTAGAGGTGAATTCGAGGAAATCACAGAAGGTCTTTCCGATGCATTGGACTTTAGTCGTACGATCGGTGTCGATTCAGGCAAGGAAAGTGTGCCATTTGAACGCGGTGGTGGCCGGGGTGTCCTCGGCGAAGTAGATTTTTATACCAGGTTCGTCGAACGATGTTACGCCGACATCGTGGTAAATGTTGACATTTTTGGGACAAGTCATGAGGGCCTCATGCTTGATTATGAACAAGCGCTTACCCGCGAGTTCTCGCAAAGAGGGTCGCCATCTGGAGCATCGCAAGAAAGAGGCTATTATAATACATCGGCACACTTTTTGTGGATCGGGGATCGTACCCGACAACTTGATGGTGCACATGTTGAGTACTTCCGTGGCATCCGCAACCCGATCGGAATCAAGGTTGGCCCAACGTTGGGTAACGACGAGCTGACTCGCTTGCTCGAAAGTAAAGGACATCATCCATTTACTCCGCCGGATTCCTAACCCTTACTTTCTATCCTCCCATCTTCTCCCGTTCTCTGCAACGCCAAGTCGTCAACCCCAACAAGGAAATTGGTCGCGTCACGTTGATTACGCGCTACGGAGCCAGTAAGGCAAGTTGTTACTCCTTGACTCTCCATAGCGTTCTTGCGTAATATTATTTCTGATGTCTTTGATGTTCCACTGGTTTCAGATAGAGAACCATCTCCCCGGCCACATCCATGCTGTCCGGGCATCCGGGCATCCGGTCGCTTGGGTATGTGACCCCATGCATGGCAAGTGCGTTATTCGTGGCCCTGCCTCTTCTTCTCCATTTCCACGAGGTCGAGGCTGACAGGGCTGGGGTTGAATACACAGCACGCTCACATCCGGAACGGGTCTCAAGACCCGTCATTTTGGAACAATCATCAGCGAACTGACGTCCTGTATCAACATTCACGCCGCCTGCGGTTCCCGCATGGGCGGCGTCAGTCTTGAATTCACGGGCGAACTCAACGACGAAGGGTTTAGCGTCACCGAGTGTCTTGGTGGTAGTATGGAACTCAGCGAGGAGGAACTCGGATTGAGATACCAGGTGCGTTGGCTCTTTGGACCCTTTTTAGCGTCTTGCCTCCGCGAACTTCAGATCTAATCCCGAATATCCCCGATCAGTCTTTCTGCGATCCCAGACTTAACTTTGAGCAATCGTTGGGTAAGTCACGGAAATGAATCGATTGGGGCCTTCTTAATTCACTCACACGTGTTCGTGTTCCTGTAGATGTTGCTTTCTTGGTGTCCAAGTATTTCAAAGAAGCACGTCGTGGAACAACGGAAGAAAACAATATCTATACCGCGCTCGGAGGGAGGAAATAGCTCTGTCTTGGCTGGAAAAACGAAGGATCTAGCGGAAGATACGGAACGGCGGACATTGTTTTGCATTGTTACACATATTGTATGTATGCGTGTGTCTTGTATAGTGGAAGCATTCCAAAAAGAAAGTGGAAGAGAAAGAACCCTCTACCCAGAGCACGTGACGCTTCTTCCCTTATCATCATGAGAGATCGAAACCTGCACCCGATGAAATTGCCTGGAGCAGCTTTTCTCGGAGTACTTTCTCACTCGTGTACCTCGGGAGCTGAGCAAAGGCGCATATAGTCAGCGAGGGAAAGTCGATAACATGGGGCGAGCTTACCTTCAATAGGTTGACACATGTGCTCGACGTAGGTAAGCGATGTTCGTCGCTCCCAGCGTCCCGAATCGCAAAGTGTGGGTTCAACTGCTTGAATCCGCTGTGGACATTCCCCCGTTAACGATCCGTCAACAATTAGCACACGACCAGCGTCACTCACAGTAACGGAGGTCGACTGCAGCTCGTGACAAAACGCAAAAACGTGCGCCTCTGTTCCTGGTCGAGACTCCCCATGACCTAGAGAGAGGGAGAAAAAAGTTTAATTTTATCCACGTTCCAGGAAAGATGAAGAGTTTTTTTTTATGACGTACCCTCCAGAACGCTTGGATGGTCGGTTCCTCATTGTCATAGAGCCCGCCATAATTGGTGTGTTGTCTCAAATCGTCCAAGTCCACGGGAGCGTTCACGCCACCCAGCAGGATTTGCAACTCTTGTTGATTGAACATGCTAAACGGACCGGTCAGCCCTCTCCCTCCTCCGTCCCGTTTGTTTATAATGATGATGGTATTTCGGAAACGCACCGGAGCCATTTGGGGTCTATCATTTCCGAAAGACCTTCGAAGAACACTTCGCTCTGCAGTTTTATCTGCTTGCTCAGCTTGTAGTGAGAAATAAGGTATATATATTGGAGCCTGTTTTCTCGCGTAACGGGGACATTGCTTCCGTTAGAGATAAGGTCAACGGCTTTCGCGACCCCGAATTCTATATCAAATCATTGGGGAAAACCAGGTTGTAATGAAATAATTTTAGAGCATTCAAGACCCACCATCGGTGGCAACGGCGAAATTCAGTGACAAATCCTCCGTATTACCTGTATAATTCTTGAGGAAGACGAGTCCCTGGTAAAGATCGGGATCCAGAGACGCAAGATCGTCGAGGAAGCTCTGTTTTCCGAGCCACTGTAATGGTCGTCAGCCTATTTATTCATGAAGAGAAATACATCCGTCCAGCATCTCACCTTTGCAAGGAAAAATCCAGCAAACGCAACCTCAACTAGAATACCCTCGTAAAGTGCCTTCCCCAAAATGCGACCGATGAATCGATACCAGTTGAGGCTGTGTGCTATACGCCAGGGTAAGAGAAACAAAATGTGAGCATCCCGGAGTGAATGTGATGATGACCGAGGACTCACGCTCCGTAGCATAGGAATGGGGGTTGGGGTAAATCTCGTTTTTCTTATTCGCAAGCCACAATCCACGGTCCGTATCGAAGACTTCTTTGCATAACGAAGTGAAGAACTCTTTGAATACCCCTCCACCGTCGATGCCAGCCCTTGAACACAATGAGATCAGAACACCGAACACAAAGTACTCTAAATGGAAATGAAACTCACTCTGGTTCTCCAAATTGATCAATAAAGGTGATGCTGATCGGAGCTCGAAGGTCGATATCTGAGAGTCGATCGTAGCCATCCTCGGCGATATTGGTTCGCCTAATGGATACTTCCATCCTGCCTCTGCGCGACAAGGGATCTAAACCTCTATTCATTGTGTCGCTCTGCACAAACCGACGGAAAATGAGCACCCGGATCTCAAATGGTATAGCAAAGGGAATATTGTTAAGTATTCCTAATCGCGGAGATAACCGGGGAAAATGGGCCAATTGGCGACGTGTACTGGAGCGAGGGACTGCTGAGTCGTCAACTTGTTGCTCCTCATACCTGAGAGGACACGATTGTATTTCATGAATATTGATGATATTAAGGTGTAGTACGTACACAGCTGCCTCCACGAACGAGTTCATATCGATTTGAGAACTTACATGCCAATGGTCTTTGGGCATGAACGGTCTTCGAGAGCTATGCAAAAGGAATTAGCTGCTACACATAAAATAAGGACACCAGCCGCACTCTCGTGCATGAATTGCTTGTAAGCACTTGGTTATCCTGTCGCGTACGCCTTCCCAAGAAAGGTTAAGTCCAGGAGCTGTCGCCTCCTGGATTTTCGCTTGATCCTCTCTCCAGTATAACGTAAAGGCGATGTTGAAGAGAGTACGTGAGAATGGAATGAGCTCATTGAGGGTGAGTGTAGTTCGAGAACCAGAGAAAAACTCGTCATCGCCCATCGTAAGAAGTGATTGTGTGTATAAGTCGGTAAGGAGAAGTAAAGGCGGCCAGTGTGGCCCGAGCGAAGGATCTGAAGTCTATCAGTATTATGCAGTTAGAATACAACTTGAACACACCCATGAGTGACGAAAGATTCTCATCACGACCAAGGGGTGTTCCTCGGACATATTCGCGGTATATTTCGCGCACGAGGCCTCCGCCGCCATACAAGAGTAGCGTGGTAAGTACCTTGTCTTTTCTCGTGGGCCAGACAAGATTAAGGCTCAGGAGCACCGAAACCAAGTCTGATAGTAATTCCGGGTGCTGTTGCGCAGGTTTTAGAAGAGAATTTAGGTGAGTTGGAGATGGTAAAATTTGTAAGCGCTTCCGCGTCCGTGAGTCGAGGAGAGGAAGGGCGGCTTGCGAGGCGATGATGTTAGCAGGGCGTTCGGAATCTGAGTCACTGTCATCCGCCCACGATGTCGGTGGTCTTTGGGAGTCCTGAGGTATTGGGGGCTCTAAAGCGTGGGGTGGCAAGACGTTCAGTAAAGAAGAAAGCAGTTGTAGGTAAGCCTTCAGCGATGATACAGGGAGGGTGGTATAACGCGGAGGGATGAACGCCAGGAGATTCGCAATAATGTTGATCTGTGATGATGTGGAGGTTACGGAACTGATGTTGGGGATACACGATGATACTACATGCAGTTGCACGAGAGGAAGCTGTCCAGATAGTTCTGAGAGTGACGTGAGAGGGATACGATAAGGAAGCAGGGGAAGGGCAAAGATGTGCGAGACCAAACCACAGAAGGACCGGGTAAATAACTCGGATGACGATGACAAGTTAGTGAGTGGGAGATACAAAAGCTTCACCAGATACGGAAGTGATGGGTTGTTCTTGGACTCAGGTCCCTGCAGAAAGGTGAATTGTCAAAACTGGAAGAGATGAAGGTGACAGACAATTGTCATTATAGCACGTCCAAGGTGTTGGTAGACATCATTTTGCACGAGCCATTTCGATATGCGCAGTGACAAGTCATTGCCGGATGGACCGAGAATCCTTGCAGCTAATGGCGGATCCAGGAGCTTGCACAAAATCTGGAGATGCGGCACAGCATTGGGAACACTGAAGGACCATCAAACCATACAGCGTCTATGCCATACTAGATACACTTACCCCGCTCTACTTGATATGGAATGGAGCAAAAGCACAGCGACGCGACTCAGAAGAGTTATCCATTGATCCCGATTAGGACCCTGCGCAGGTCCAAACAACAGAGCTGCAGCGCTTGAGAATAAAAGGACGCCACATATCATAGGAGAATAGACGTACCATCATCCTGATGTATTCTCTCAGACCACAGGCTGAGAAGTTCCTCATCTTGTCCAACGAGGACAAGACAGCGCAGGGCAGTGAGGCTGGTGATTTGCTGCTGGCACACCCGACGCAACTGCTGTCGGACGCGCCGAGCTTCGCATGCGCCACGCCACCATGCCTGTATTCGGATTGCACTCTCTTCTCGTTTGCGCTGCGATTCCCGCTCCATCCTTCGCGCTCGCGCTCGGTCTAAGATCGCCGCCTGGGATGATACGGAGGTCGACCCTCCTAAGTTGATCTCGCGCCGCCTACGCTCATCTCCAAATAACGGAAGCATTTTAAGAACACCTTCTCGCCGATGTGCAACTTGAAGTAATTATCTTTGAAGAATGGTGGTAAGCGACACAAAGTAAGACGGAACGCTTGAGCTCGCCCACACGCAAGTCTCATCACTCAGCGGTTATGTAACCCTAACCTAACATAGTATCTTACATAAAGCACTCCCACGCTCTGTGAGGCAACTTGGACGCCGCACTCACTGGCCCGTAATGGCAGACTTTTCTCCCTGGACTCCAATTGTTAGAACCTCAGCGTTCGTTCCAAGTGTATGAAGGGCTATGCAAAGTACACCGACTTCAGATCCCACGCCAGTGCTAGATGTCTTACAAGAATAAATTTCAGCTCAATGTTCGACTGGGAAGTGCCGGCGAGTATCGTCGGCACCAAGCGTGTGTACGGAGATATTCATGAGAGCTTTCAGACCAAAGTGCCAGACACTTTTCAGTGCCCGGTTCCATATACTGGCAAGGGGTTGTGAGCAAGCAAGTCTTTCTTGTACACGTGCGCCGTAGTCGCCTATACAGAGCGTGGTCCTGTTCTGTTCGCCCGTTTGTCTCAGTGTTTCCCGCCGTAGGCCACGGCGGGTTTCCAGTTGTGTGTAGTTGCCAGTGATTCTCGATCAGTCGCCTCCTTTTCTTTGACAGGAAATTCGTGCTGTCTCCGAAACAATATTCCCTGGGAGTTCGTTTCGACGGTCATCTGCTCTCTGGCTCTCCTCATCCTAAGACGTCCTGGGTCGCTACTTCAGCTCGTTATACCTCTGATTCCGTTTAAACATTTTCACCCACTGTAGAAGAAATTTCATCAAGCCGGCACAATTGCGTTCTTTGCTCACCCTTCAAAATTCAAGCACAAGCCCATGCGCCGTCCAGCTCGGTACCAGTAATCGGTGTATTTCGTTAGGATGTGGACACGATAATCAAGGAGGGGAAAACTGTATGATAACAAGGTTACACCAAATTAGGCGCCTTGGATGAGCGCTTGCACGGTGCGCCCCCATTCACGTATTCTCTTAGAAGGTTCAGGGTGGGGTGGAACACAGGATATCTATTCATGTCCGAACATGAGGCTATCAGATGGCCTTGGTGACAGCTTGATGGCGCCTTCGCAACTCTTCTTTCCAGTATTCCGCACCTTTTTTAGATCACTCCTGGCGGTCCGATGTCAGCGTATTCGGGGTTATGGTGCGCTACCCACGGTGCAGATTCCATTCATAATTCCTGTCTGAGATCAGACATTCTTCACAGGTTTTGCACTACCATATAATCGTTTGATTACAGCCCGTGGCATTCGACGTTGCAACATGCCAATCATCAACAACCAAGACGTACCCTTCCTTCGTGTAAGTCCTTCCTCCACTACAAAGTGCTACTATCATATTTCACGACAACTATGTCACAGGCACGCCGCAAGATCGAACCCCCCACGAAGCTCCTTTATTATCATGAAGGAGGCCTGAAGACATACCTGTGGTACATTACTGAGGACGAATACCTCAGACTCAACCAAATCTTCGTCGGCCACGATTTCCAGGAGACAGGCATGGGTGGGACAAAAGTGATTGGGCTTCCGGTCCCATGTGAAGGCTGCGGAAAGTATACAGAATTTATCGACTGGTGCGTCGTTTCTCGGAGTGCTATACTCCGTTTCACTCGGTTTTGGGGGTGCTAACTGGTAATATACATCAGGGTATGGACAGCACTTCGACGAGGAGTCCACACGCGCCGGTTCATGTTCAATTCGCTCAAGAACGGGCAGCAAGGCGCGGAGACGATGCACGACGTGTATTGCTCAGAGTGTGGTTTGCTCACACCCGTCCGCTCCAGAAACAATGCAGAGGGCGGTGCCGAAGCACCAACCATTGAACTCGCCAAAGTGAGTGCCATGGCTGATATCAGTTGTGATGGTGGATGTTAATACTTGATGTCGAAGCCTCTCGATCGTTCCAAGTACGATTTGATGCCAGAACAACTTGTGTTCAAGTCCGCGTTCGCGGGCCAGGCAGCAGCCGAGAAGGTGAAGTTAAATTTTGTCTCTGCCGCCTCCTTCGTTGACGCGGATTGCACGGTATGTATTTCATAGATTGTAACTTGGGGTACATGGTGGTTGGATAACACGGGGAGCACAGCTGCCTACCGTGCTCGGATCGCCAAGGAAAAGGCAGAGGCTAAGCTCGAGGTTGGGAGAGGCATAACGGTCGAAATACCTAGCATGATTCCGTAGTATAGTGTATGATTCAAATGTCATGAGAGTAAAGTATTGATACTATGCGATGAATGTTTTCTTAGCTTCAAAACTCAGCTTCTCGGTTTGATACCTTCCGAGTCAAGCAGTTGCTGCAACTAAGCTTGCATTCCTATCCGATGACATCTCGGCCCTCTTTTCTCCGTGAGCGAAGGTGGTGATTCTACGGGCCTGCATTCCAATCAATCAGGGCAGTCCTCAAGGCATGATAAAGGAGCTGGTTAACCCCTTTTACAAAAGCTGTATAGAACCATAGAGAAGAGATGAAATAATCGTTGAATGTGTATTTAGCGGATCAAGAGAGATTTAGGGAATAATTTTCCATCCCAGTCAACGTTGCGGTGGTTCACTCTGCTACTGTGAGGTGTAGAGTGGCGAAAGGGACAGAGATCTAGGCCAGGTTCGTCAGTTTGCAAATTCAAGCGACCAATCAGGTCTTACTCTGAGACAACGTTTCAGGGTTCTTCACGTCAAGCGTGTACGAGATATTCTATGGCGAGCTTCCACTGG
The DNA here is from genome assembly GCA_003316205.1 of Boletus bicolor. Lineage (NCBI taxonomy): Eukaryota > Fungi > Basidiomycota > Agaricomycetes > Boletales > Boletaceae > Boletus > Boletus bicolor. Next base: position 32,293 of record QFEM01002901.1, read on the forward strand.
CGCTAGAACTTTCTTAATCATCTTTGACATGGTGGCAACTTTGTGCCATGACCTGTCATAGAAGTAGTAAAACTTTACCAATAGGCACTTTGAGTGTCTCTTCCAGAAACCTGTACCAAGGAGGTTCCAACAACTTTCATCCTCACCGCATGTAGAAGTCGGGAGCAAGAGCTAATTGGCTTAGTGATCGATCCAAAGCGCTATGATACTACTAACATAGCCAATATTGATCGATCGATCCGCGTAAGTCGGGGTCGCGATTGGGGTTGATTAAGTTTACTTCCATTTTTCGGAACTAGCCGGCACATACCGGATTCATCGAGGGTCAAAAAGTGAGCGTCATGATCACAGTGTTTACCGCGGAACAGGGGCCGGTGGGCGCTTGATCTGTGATACCCCGACGTTCGCCGACTTTTGCGGTGAAGTTCTTCATTATTGTTTGAATTAGAGCCCTTCCTGACGCTCGTGACAGCGCCCGCATCGCCTATCGGCGTAACTTTGCATCCAACAGTTTCCCTTCCCCAATCGTCGGGACACTTTTAGTGGAATAGTGTCATATGTTTACCGAGTCTGAACACGAACTGAACATGGCCCACCTGAAAGGGTGGGTGAATATGCGAAAGAGCATTGTCTCATCATCACTCACAAGACTGCGGTTCCTTGGGCGTTATGATAGAAGGGGAAATGGATATCCAGCTCGTAAGTACAGGAATTGGCTGGCGCTCCGTGTGGGAAACTAATGCCGCCCAGTTGGAATGTGCAGCGCCAATCAAAAATTACTGCGTACACAGCAGATCATCGGGTGCGTGCATGCAGCCATGGTACCTCTTTTCCAAAGGACTATTCTCCAAAAAAAAAAACCCCATTCAACCTGAATCAATGTATACTTTTCCTCGTGTTCGATATGTATCCTGTCAGCCCGTCGTTGATTCCTCGTGACTAACCAGTGTCTTGCTTTGTGAGTTTTCCCTCATTTCTCGGAAGGTTCAATATTACAAATGCGTTACATGGCACACCGACACAGAGGTCTTTCTTAGGTGATGTCCCAAACATAGCGAATCATTAAACGCTGTCATTCACCGCGCCATCAGAACAATGACTCCTATTGCGGAAAGAAAACATTTTGTCATGACTACCTTCCATCAGACGAATACGTCGAGGGTCAACGCGAGGCCGGTCAGGATCGGAGGATGTGTCACCAGTCATGCATCTGGCTAGATGTGATGGTTTGTTTGCCCTACGAAGGAGTATAAGAACGGGCTCAAGGCCAGTGTGAGCCCAACAGTCCTCGAAAACATCAGCACTGTTTCTCATTTGCTATATCCATATACTATGTCAACCCATGGACACATCATTGTATGTCTCTGCTATTGCGGAAACTGCACCCCGCTAACATCTATTTCAGGGCTGGGAGGACCCCTTGAAGTGGCGCCTCAAAGCCTCTGAAATCGTTGGTAAGGAAGCCTCAGAAATCGTTGGCGAGGAAGCCTCCGTTGCGGGGGCTCAGCAAGGTACCGATCCAAAGTGGCGCTTTGTACGTTTATTTTATTCTGGACGGTCCTTTTGATGACACTTGTTTCAGGGCTGGGATGACCCCTCGCTCAAATGGCGTTTCAGAGCCTCTGAAGTCGTCGGTGAGCAAGCTGCCGCGGAGGGGGCGCAGATCAGCGAGGAAACCTCAGCCTCAGCGGGGGTAACCCACCAGGGTACCGATCCTAAGCGGTTCATTGTACGTTTATTTTATTGTGCATGCTTCGATTGGATGACATCTATTTATAATTTAAGGGTTGGCATGATACCTCGTTCAAATGGCGCTATGGTGCTACTGGAATTGTCGGTGAGGAAGCCTCAGCAGCTCCTCACAGGCCACCCCCCTTTGTACGTCTTCGTTATCACGAACGCTTCATACTTCTGACGCCTATTTTAGGGTTGGCCTGAGCCGTGGAATCTCAGAGCCGCTGAAATTGTCGGCAAGGAAGCCTCTGCGGAAGGAATCCAGCAGACCCGTCAGTGATTAAGTCCTACTCCTGACCGCAGTGTATGTGTAACCGTCGTCTTTTGTGTACTTGTAATTCCATCAGCATGTCTATCATGTACGTTCTGTAGTTGCTGGTAGCCGGTGTGCAGATATGTGAGTCTGAAAAAAGTGTAATTGCGCAAGAAGTCATAAAAATCCGAGATATTCCAAGAATAAGGCCCATCTGTGCTTGCATGGCATCTGTCGTCTTGACGTACATACACCATCGGTCCTTATGATCTACTCCTTCTTCATATTTCTTGCCATGTTCGGAAGCGCTGCGTTGATGCTTCCTCTCGCGCGTACCTCTCCTAGGGTGGATCACGTCATGCAACCACAGGCACATACTCAACGAGAGCACATATATTGAGCTGCTGTTGTATAAGGTCAGTGCAATTTCCGCCTTGTAGGAAATGGTGGTGTCTGTGGACCGTGGACTATGGACAATCATGACGAAGCCATCCATGTTGACTTCTTCATAACTGCACCCACGCACTGGAACAACCTTCAGGTGGGAGAGCGCTGGTCGACGCACCTGCCAACTCTTCTCCACTTCCAGGCACGCTGGGTCGAACGTGCAGACGATTGGCAGGCCGACGTGACTTTGTGAGAGCGAGATCGAACTTGTGTGAGGCGGGGTCCTTGTCACCCTTCTTATGTAGCCACCTTTTAAATACCGAACGGCCCTGGGGTGCGAGATTTTCCTCCGGACACGCCTCAGGAGGGGGTATCGTTGGTGAGGCATTCGATGACCGTGATATGACATGGGATAAGCCAATCGGTAGTAGCACGTCCTCTCGGGGATGGGCAGAGCAGGAAGGGGACGGTGGCTGCAGCAGCGTTAACACAGAAGTAAGAAAAGAATGTAGTGGTTACCAACCTCATTATAACTGAACAGAGGACCAGGGGTGTCCGACGGGATCTCGACCTGTGCAATTGTGACAATTTGCTAGGGGAGGAAAGAGTGAACACATACGTCGAAGGGATCACTGTCTCCATCTTTTTTGTAGGTCTCGCAGTAGGGTAGGCTAGATTCCCTAGGATCCTCCTGTTGTATGCACAGAGCGAACGAGTCAACATGGCTCTTTTGGTAACAGAATGAGAAAATCCTACCAGCCGTACGACTCGTTGTGCTTGTTCGCGAGTAGATGCAACGCGACAAGTGTTTATTCTCTTGCCAAAACTCCCAGAGTGACCCATCTTGCGTCAGGTCCGAAAAAGACAATCCTTTCTAGATGAATGGTCAACATATGGACGTACACAGACGTAACAACATGCATTTCCCAGCATGTCTATCCATTCGTTGTCATGGGTAATGGTCACCCAAGCTTGAGGATTCTGGCGGAAACAATCACTACTGTGATATCTGTGTGTTTACCGTTCCAACCTTGTCCGATTGGCTGGATGATGAATTAACCTTTGCGAATGTGGTTTTTCAAATGATTGTACCAACTCACCTCAAACCCGGTAGCGTTGGAGTTTCAGAGATCTGTTCACGCTTCTATGCAGAGGCCAGACTAGGCAAAAATTCCTGGTCCCTTTACTAGAGGGAGGGTTCTGGCACGTAGATCTGTGCTTCGAAATGCACATCTGCCCGACGTGTTTTCGTCGGAACGTGAAAATGCATTTTTAGGATTTTTCTATGCATTCCCTCTGAGGCCCTGGTTCTCGACGACCCAATCTTGCCGTGCACTACATGCCATGGCTTTCCAAGGGCTCTCCCCCAACCTCATGAGCATAGAGAAGAGATGAAATAATCATTGAATGTGTATTTGGCGGATCAAGAGAGATTTAGGGAATAACCTTCCATCCCAATCAACGTTACGGCGGTTCACTCTGCTACTGTGGGGTGTAGAGTGGCGAAAGGGACGGACAGAGATCTAGGCCCGGTTCGTCAGTTTGCAAATTCAAGCGACTACTCTGAGATAATGTTTCAGGGTTCTTTCGTGTCAGGCGTGGCTCCGAGTAACTGATTTCTATGTTATCATAATGTACGAGGCCTTCCACGGCGAGCTTCCATTGGCGCTAGAATTTTCTTAATCATCTGTGATACCGCAGTAAATTTACGCTGTGACCTGTCATAGAAGTGGCAAAACATCACCAACAGGCATTTTGAGTCTCTCTTCCGGGAACCTATCCGTGACCCAAGAGCTTTCGTTCTCATCACATGTAGGTAGCAGTCGGGAGCAAGAACTAATTAGCCTAGTCGTCAATCCAAAACGCTATGACACTACTAACACAGCAAATATCGATCGATCGATCCGCGTGACTTCGGGTCAGCGATTAAGGGAGCATCATCATGCGCAGAGGTCGATCAATCTGCCGCGATTAAGGATCTGCTTCCATTCTTCGGAACTAGCCAGCACATACCTGGTGACTCATTGGCGTCAATGCTAGTGAGTGTCATGATGCGTGATGGACATCGTTTACCGCGGAACATCGCCTGATTTTGATACCACGACTTTACAGCGAAGTTCCTCGGTATTTTTTGGCAGTGTTGAATTCTAACGCTCGTGATAGCGCCTGCATCGCCTATCGGCGTAACTTTGCATCCAATAACCTCCTTCCCCCGATCGTCGGGACATGCCTTTAGTGGAACACATTGCTACCGAGTCTGGACGACGCCGATGATCTGAAAGGGTGAGTAAATATGGGAAAGAGCATTGTCTCATCACCACTCACAAGACTGCAGTTCCTTGGGCGTTGTGATAGAAGGGGCAATGGATATCCAGCGCGCAAGTACAGAATTGGCCGGCGCTCCGTGTGGGAAAATAATGTAGCCCAGTTGGAATATGCGGCGCCAATCAAAATTATTGCGCACGCACTGGATGCACGCGGCCATGGTACTTCTTTCCAAAGGACTATTGTTCACAAAATTTTCAACTTCAAATCACCCTAAACCAACGTGGGCTTTTTCTTGCGTTCGATATACATACTTGTCAGTCTATCCTTCAAGTTAATTCCTCGTGACTGATTGGTGTCTTGCGTCGTGAGTTGCATTCCCTCATTTCTTGGAAGGTTTAATATTGAAAATGCGTTACATGACACACCGACACAGGGATCCTTCATAGGTGCTGTCCCAAACATAGCGATTAAACGCTGTCACTCACCGCGCATCAGAACAACAGCTCCCACTGCGGAAAGAAAACATTTTGTCATGACTACCTTCCATCGGACGAACACGTCGAGGGTCAACGCGAGGCCGGTCAGGATCGGAGGATGTGTCACCAGTCATGCATCTGGCCAGATGTGATGGTTTATTTGCTCTACGAAGAGGTACAAGAACGGGCTCAAGGCCAGTGTGAACACAACAGTCCTCGAACAACATCAGTACCGAGTCTTATCTGCTATATCCATATACTATGTCAACCCATGGACACATTATCGTATGTCTCTGCTATTGCGGAAACTGCACCCCGCTAACATCTATTTCAGGGCTGGGAGGACCCCTCGCTGAAGTGGCGCTTCAGAGCCTCAGAAATCGTTGGTGAAGAAGCCTCCGTTGCGGGGGTTCAGCAAGGTACCGATCCAAAGTGGCGCCTTGTACGTTTACTTTATTTTGGACGGTCCTTTGGATGACGCCTGTTTCAGGGCTGGGATGACCCCTCGCTCAAATGGCGCTTCAGGGCCTCTGAAGTCGTCAGTGAACAAGCTGTGGCGGAGGGGGCCCAGAAGGGCACCGTAGCAGGTTCTAAGAAGCCGCCCCCTATCGTACGATTCTGTTATCACTGGCGCTTCGCACGTACTGTATGACACCTGTTTCAGGGTTGGGAGGACCCTCTGCCAAAGTGGCACTTCAGAGCCTCCGAAATCGTCAGCTGGGATGATCCCTCGCTCAAATGGCGCGTTGGGACCTCGGAAATCATTGGTTGGGATGATCCCTCGCTCAAATGGCACTTCAGAGCTTCTGAAATTGTCAGTGATAAAGCTGCGGCGGAGGGGCCGCAGATCAACAAGGAAACCTCAGCGGGGGGAACCCACCAGGGTACCGATCCTAAGCAGTTCATTGTACGTCTATTTTATTGTGCAGGCTTCGCTCGGATGACACCTATTCGAGGGTTGGCATGACAACTTGTTCAAATGGCGCATTGGTGCCTCTGGAGTTGAGGAAGCCCCAGCAACTCCTCACAGGCCACCCCCCTTTGTACGTCTCCATTATGACGGACGCTTCATACTTCTGACGCCTATTTTAGGGCTGGCCTGAGCCGTGGCATCTCAGAGCCGCTGAAATTGTCGACAAGGAAGCCTCTGCGGGGAGAATCCAGAAGACCTGCCACTGATGAAGTCTTATTCCTGACCGCAGTGTATGTGTAACCGTCGTTTTTTGTATACATGCAATCTCGTAACCATGTCTGTCATGTACGTCCTGTAGTTGTCGGTAGTTGCATCGGTCACGGCCAGTGTGCAGAGATGTGCATCACTTGTGTGTCCCGATTTTCACAAGCCAGATGTTCTTCAACTGACCGAACAGGAACTCGAAGCCAAATTCGACTGGTACGGTGAATGACATGGATACTTGGACGTTATTGATCGAGACCTTTAATTGCGCACGACGTCAGAAAAATTCGAGATATTCCAAGAATAAGACATATTCGCTTGCATGATGTCTGGCGTCTTGACGTACATACACATTGTAATCTATCCATTTTCCATATTTCTTGCTGTGTTCAAAAGCGTTGCGTTGATGACTGCTCTCGCGCGTATGTCGTCTAGTGTGGTCCACGTTATGCAACCGCAGGCACATACTTGTAGGGTATGACGATGTCTATGGACCGTGGATTGTGGTCTACCACGACGACGAAATTCCAGTGCACCACGAGGCTGAAATCTATCCTGGGTTCTACTGATCAGTATACAGCTGATAGCAGCGCACTTACATATGGCTTCCACAGACCCGTATTTCGGAATCAGGTAAATCTCTTTCTCGAATCAGCACAAGGTGCTCGATTCGTGTCAACGCCGACTTACACCCACTCTCCGATTCCACAGCAACCAAAGCAAGATTTGATCAGAATCAGAAAAGTGACAGACCTCGAGTCATTCAGCGTCTGCACAACGACGATCGAGAGCGATCCTCGTGGTCTTCCTCGATACATAGGAGCTGGAAAATATTAAGCCTATTTTGAACTGGGGAATCACAGTCTTCGGGGGAGTTTAAGCGACGCGAGCTCAAGGACTTTATTTCAGGTCTCGTCAAATTGTAAGATGTATCAAGGTCTTTCCTACCTCATGTTCGGTTTGGGGCAGTGTCGTAATAGCGAACCGCCAGCGCGCTGGTTGAAGACTAATGGTCTAGACTTCTTTGCCTTCGATGTCGAACCATGAAGTTGGATGGATGCTGCACGTTTCCTCTATTCTGGCCATAGGGGTTGCGCCGGCCTGTTTAGGAGGATCGTCGAAGGGAGATAAATACAAATGCATTCTCTCGCCTTAGACTCTGCACTCGGTCTTCTTGTACCCTTCTGGCCTGCCAACGCTCTCACCCACTTCCTCGAACTCGCCCGTCACCCTACAGAATAAATATGCCGGACCTTACCATTATCAACAACCTCGACGAAGCCATCCACGTTGCATTCTTCATAACTGCACCCACGCACTGGAAGAACAACCTCCAGCCGGGTGAGCGCTGGACGACGCACCTGCCAACTCTCCCGCTCCACTTCCAGGCGCGCTGGGTCGAACGTGCAGACTATGATAGAGGGACTGTCTATCGATCCCGCGAGTTTTGTCCAGAAGAGTCTTGGGAGATGGGTGCAACCATCGGAACAGCGTGTGCATTTGGGACGGCGTCGGTCGTAACTGGCATCACGTCTGTCTTCACGGGCTGGGGAGAGGTTGGCGTGCCACTCGCAGCGCCACTCATGATGGCGGCAAATGCCGGTGAGACGCAGTCTGTCGCATGTTTGTAACCTGGTATTGAACGCTGCTAAAATTAGGGGGGGCTACGTACGCTACAATGGGCAGTGATACCAAGCTTTGCGAGACGCGGGTGTGGGTTCCGTGGTTCGAGCACAAGGAATATTCCGTGAGAATGATCGGTGCGGGTCAATGTGGCCTATGGGATGTAAAGGAGAACAGGCAGACGTAGGTCTACAACGCTTTCTGCCCTACCGGCTTGGTCATTTACGAACACGTATGTACCGTATGTTGTACTGCATTGTATGAGTTTTCGAATTGGAGTCAGCATGGTTGCCCTCGGTTAATTTCGGAATTTGCAAGCAGAGGCTTCAACCACGTCGTTACCTGGTCTGGGTGTCATCCACATGCCCATCGACTGCTCAACAACACAGGAACAAGGGGTGCGGGACCTGAATCATCATCGGATCGTGCGTACAATATGTCAGCATACGAGAACAGCAGTAGCGGAGACAAACAATGTATACGTGCTATGCTCTCAAAACACTGTCTCTTGGGGACGTAGAATGAACTTGCGGGCACTGATTTCGCCATACTCGAGTCCCTCCAGCTCTGCCTTCATGCTGTTCAGTCCTCCCGGGAGCACTTCCACCACATTCGGCTGCAATCAACACAATCCAGCATCATCAGCTTCAAAGTCAACAAAAGTATAAAGACCTTGATCTTGCCCTTGGCGAGCCACCCTGACAACTCGCGTATGAAGCGCTGCCCAAACTCACGCACGCCTAGAGTCGTTGTCTCAAACGATCCCCATGCATGCAACACCCACTTTCCGCTTGCTGGGTCGTGCCTAGGTGAGCATTGGGGGTGGACTTGCCCGCCCGGCGCAAGGGAGTCGTATGCAACTCGTTATGTGTCATCGGGAGAGATTGCATCAAAGGCATAAAGCGACGGTGTGCCGCTGCAGAGCTGTGCAATGCGTTCTTTCAGTTCTTCTTTAGATAGGCAGCGATCCAGTGGCCAAAAGGTGATGTTGTCGGGCATCTTATGGCCCATATTAGAAATGGCTGTGTCGCAATGGATGTTATCGTCAATACCTTGCCAGCGAGGTCCGCAGAGATAACTGTATGCTCTTGGAAAGCCGCGTATCTGCTCTCTGGAAGTTGAACTTTGTAACGTGAACACATTGTCACCGACAGCAAGACTCGTGACACCTCCCCGACCTTTTTAACGATGCCAGCACCTTCCTCACCAACGACGACGGGCCCGGGAAAGTTTTTCATTAGGAAAAAACCGGTCTTAGGAAAATACCAGGGAGCTATATGACCACTGATGACATGAGCGTCATGGCTCAAATGACCTAGAAGATTAGCAACGTGTGGGTTTCTCAGATACACCCAGACAGGAGGGCTCAGCTTTTCGATGCAACTGGTAGTCGCAAGCTAAATCACCGGAGAAATTAACAAAATATGTCCGACTTACATAGGTGGAGTGTATTAGCATTCTGATCCATGTATTTCACACTCCGCTCCCTGGTAATCCCATTTCCATCGAGTCAAGTCTGATCGTACGGTACGTTGTGAATTCATTCTCCCGACACGCTGCCAGCTCACAACCGCATCTTCAATACTTGTAGTACCTCTCGAGGTCTTCCACCAGCCTCCCCAACCTCCCTCCCTCCAAGCTCATCAGCATTTCTGCTTCAGACGGGGTAAGTGCATCCAGTGCAAACTTTACCCTCCCCGCAACTGCAAAATCAAGGAGGGCTCTTCCCCAAGTACGAGTGGTCCACCCGATTGCCCTTCCTCCTCGGAATCACTCTGACGGACATACAATGCCGTCACCTTGTGCCATACACCCTGATCGCCTCGATACCCAGGCTTACTCGCTCCGTGCGATCTTCCGGACTCGCAGAACAAGCATCGACCAGCGTCTTCCACTGCTCACCGAGGCATGCAGCACGCGTCTGGTAATAATACGCCTTGCTGACCGGGTTGAGGCGTTCGCCGCACAGGATGAGGAACACAAGACGTAGTGCAATGGCATCACCCAGTTCACCAGCACGAGACGACCCAAATGAGAATATGTTCCCAAGCTTTTCCAGTACTTTTCCAGTACCGCACCCGCCACAAGACTCAAAACATTTGGTGTCTCTGGGTACGTCTCATCCAAGTACGTCGCAATCGCGAGGGAGTCCATGATGAATGCGCCCGTGTTTGGGTCCTTGATCGCAGGCAGGGTGTATGGTGGGTGTGTTATGTCTTTGGACTGGAGCAGTCCCGCGATGTCGGGGAACTCGCCAGACGGTCCTGAACGGTAATTTTTTGTATCCGAGGCAGTATCTGAGATGGATATGATGATCAGTGAGATTTTGAGGTTTGACCACGACGACACGGGTAGTAGGATGTTGGTTTGCATACCTCGTATTCATGGTATTTGGCGACCAGGGATGGCCCGGAGTAATGGATGGAATATCATAGAGGATGATGGGTTCCTGTTCACTGGATGACATTACTCTAACGCCTTCTGTTCAGGAGTCCTTTGTGTAAATTATCCCCCCGTTTTTGTGGCGGTGAAACTTTAAAATGAAGGTGTCCAGGGCGACTACCGTCCCTGTCTAATCATGCCGCCATCACACCATTTCCCCCCAGTTCGTGTGGCGTGTTCAGGCCTAGGAACAGGACTGCCAGCGTGGCCAGGGAATCATTGTAACGTGGAAGGGTTGGATACCTGTTTTGTTTTGACGCCATCGTGTTTTGCTTCGCTGCCAACCTGTGGCACTCTGAACTAGACGTTATGTATTGCGCGTCACCGTACAGCACAATCGCCCTCGTTGCACTAAGTTTACCACCTCAACGCATTTTATCTCAATATTGTGGCATGGTAATGGATGAGCTCGATCTAGTCCACCCGCAACTTACTTGGGATATACACCAGATGTCATTTCGTCCGAATGGAATGGCGACATGAAGGATCAAGTGATGTTCGAGGAAGTAACGACTTGAAATCTCATTCGCGGCTAATGCGTCGAAGAGCTTGGGACTAAGACCCAGTGCCATCGTCGTTAGAGCGCTCGATGACACCAAATAATGTCGAGTTACATACCTGGCGGATAATCTAGTTCTTCATCTCTCAGATACCACGCACCTGTGGGTGTTGCAGAATGTGAGTATTCAGTGTAGCGACATTCCCAACAACACGCGAGAACACGTACGGTCTCCAGTCATATACCTTTCATTGTATGTTGAACCGTCACCGAGCCAATAAAACCGATTATGGACGCCGTCAAGATGCTCGTAATTGTAATCCTCCCAACGGGGAC
>QFEM01002912.1:0-16223 GCA_003316205.1 Boletus bicolor
GGCGAAACGGCCTAGTTCATGGCCTGCGAGAGAGCTAGAAAGGGGCTTGATTCGGTAGTTAGAGGTCTGGCCCTGCTATACCCTGTTTCCTACTGTCGTCTCTGAATTTATCGGTCTGTGCTCTGACTGTGTGCAACTGCGAATGGACTTTTTGGTCTGTGTACAGGCGATGCGGTCTGTGTACATAAGTGACATGTCTGTTGACAGTCACTTTACTGTGACGACTGTAGGTCTGTCGGGTCTGTCGACAGTCCGTGCAGTCGCCACAGTTGGGGTGACATATTGCTGATGCACTGATGCTAGTTAATTAGTGTTGAACTCTTTTGGCTGCTTCAGATGGCAGAGTTGAGCCATGTCATGGTCAGCACTGTCCATTCATCTGTCATTGAGTTGACCATGATTGAAAAAAGCTTAAGAGCAGAGAACTGTCAAGAAAGTTAGTGTCATTATTAGAACCTCAAACTTCAAATAAATGGACACATACATACTGCCAGGATGTCAGCATGGTCATGATCCTGAAAATTGCTTCAGTAGGTCATAATGTTGGAGTCAGCGGTGAACATTTGAATGTTTGGTTGAAGGGCCAGCTTCCTTTTGTGTACACAACAAACTACTCTTTCAAATCTCATACCACCACCTGTACATCTAAATTCCATATCTTTTTGCTTATCTCTTCATATTCAATACAGAGCTGATAGACAAGAAAGTTGCCAATTCTTGTCAATGTCCCATTGGTACTTGTTTGGGTGGAAGCTGAATGTTGGCCATCAAGAGCTGACTGGTGAATTCGTTTAGTGGGGATTACAAGGGATCAGAAAAGATGCTGCAATTTAGTGATTTGGTGATCCTGTTGAGATTCCCAAAGAAGCCCATGGAGGACACAGAAGTCACAATGACAATTTATTCTTTGCAAACCCGAGATGTAGATACTATTTTTATGTTTTTGACAGGTCCTAGTTTTTCACGGAGCCCTAGACTCTCGTGGCAGTTTCTTGGCAGCTAGTCCGGGAACTCGATACTACACAAACCCTGGCGCTCGGAATGTCATCCAAGAGTACGAAGGAGTTTACTTTCACCGAGGTTGCACAGGTACGTAGTCTCGGTTTCGCCTAGTGTCTTGGACGGACGGATTGACTTCGATTCGAAACGCAGCACAACAAGCGAAACTCCCTGGCAAGTCTCGCACAGTTCCACGCACGACTCGTCGCTCACAATGTTCTTTGCAGTGGGTTGTCATTGACGCCAAAGTCTACGACCTCACCCGGTTCGCAAACCTCCATCCCGGCGGTGCCAACGTTCTCTACGCGCCGGGCGTCGGTAAGTGACCACACTCCTGAACTGGCTCGCTGTGACACCCCACCCACAACACCAGCCGGTAAGGATGCGACCGACGTCTTCTTCGGGATCCACCGCCACGAAGTCCTCCTGCGCACGCAATACGCGCGTCTTCAAATTGGTACGATAAGCGGTCAGGCAGAACGCATCAAGGCTCCCGCTCCCGGCGCACTCTCCCTCGTCCCCTATGCCGAGCCGACGTGGCTCAGTCCCGGATTCCACAGCCCGTACTACAACGACGGGCACCGGCGATTTCACAAAGCAGTCCGGGTATTCTTTGTGGAGGAGGTCTACCCCGAAGCCATGCGGTGCGAGGAGAATGGGAAACGGATCTCGCAGGAGCTCGTCGACAAGCTTAGGTGCGTCATCCTGCGTCATTCGTTGGGTAGCCTAAGACCCAACTGCCATCGACAATCCGCTGACGATGCGCAATGCTTGATGATAGCGCGGTGAACTTTTTAGCGATGCGTATCGGTCCGGGGAAACACCTTCAAGGACGCTCGCTCATGGGCGGCGTCGTCAAACCGGAAGAGTACGACCATTTTTATGAGGTGCTGGTCCACTTGCGCTGTTGTCGACCGGTCTTGTTGTCGCTCATACTCAACGTAGCTCATCCTCAACCTCGAGCTTGCCCGTTTCGGAACGCGCGGTTTTGTGGATGGGTTATTGAACGGTGGTGTCATCGCCCTGCCCCCCATCCTCAATTTTGGGTCTCCGGAAATCCAATCTCGCTATGTCCCTGAAATCTTCGAAGGGAAGAAGTACATTGCACTTGCCATCACGGAAGCGTTCGCGGGAAGTGACGTTGCTGGCATCCAGACGGTCGCAGTGAGAGATGGTAATGATTGGGTAGTCACTGGGACAAAAAAGTACGTGGTCTTCATCCCTTCTGCGATGGTACGATGTCAGAAGCTTGAAACCGGAACAGGTGGATAACGAACGGAACGTTTGCGGATTACTTCACCACCCTGTGTCAAACCGATGTACGCACCGTACTTGCTCTTCCCGCTGCGGTCTGACAACAGTGTAACTGCAGCAAGGTCCCCTAGTCCTTCTTATTCCCCGCTCTGACGACGTTTCTACAAAGCCTGTAAAAACATCTTACTCGCCCACAGCCGGAACAGCATACGTGACCTTTGATGGTACACGCGTCCCCGCGTCCCACATGCTTGGAAAAGTCGGACAAGGATTATATGTCATTCTAAGCAACTTCAATCACGAGCGGTGGATGGTGGCTGCTACGAGCTTGGGAGCGCAGCGAGTGGTTGTGGAGGAATGCCTCAAGTTAGATGCTAGCGTTTTATTGCCTAGGTCGGGTGTTGACTATCCAAATCAGGTGGACTAATCAACGTATCGCTTTCAAGAAGCCCCTTCACTCTCAAGCTGTCGTACGCGCTAAACTCGCGCTGATGATCGAGCGCGTGGAGGCGTGTCAATCGTGGATAGAGAATATCACCCACCAGATGAACAACGTGCGTCGAGCTGCCTTGAACTGCTTCGATTATCTCGAACGCTTTGATCGTAGATGAACTACGCGGAACAATCGGACAAGCTGGCAGGGCCCATTGCACTTCTTAAAAAGTGCGTCCAATCCCTTGTATCCTGTTTGTTTGCACGTCAACTGACGCGGTTGTAGGTTCATCTCACGCTCTGGCCGCGAAACTGCCGAAGATGCGACACAGATGTTTGGTGGACGGGGTATTACAGTAGGTGGAATGGGAAAGATCATCGAGAACGTGCGTATACACGACAGACTGGTGCCATGACGTGCCCACCTCTCTTCCTGTCTCCCTTGGCCTGACTTTTCGACCTGTCGATTCACAGTTCCACCGAACCTCGCCTTTCGATGCTATCCTCGCTGGTGCAGAGGATGTACTAGGCGATCTTGGTGTTCGGCAGGCGATTCGCAAGATACCGAAAGATGCACGCCTGTGAACGAATGTATGCAAGGCTATTGGTAATTATCTTCTGTATGTGGTTGATTTAACAAGTCTCTGGTGTTGCTGTCTGTATCTTTATTTGAATATTGGAGTAGCACATTTACATTTGCCGCCGTGAACAGCGCTCTGTTGGTAACTCGGTACCGAGTCGTAACAACCGTTTCAATCCACGATTTGAGCATCATCAAAAGTTACTCGCCAGGAAATCGCACGCCTTCAAAACTAGCTTCAAGATCAAACGGATGTTCTATTTGGTATCTGTTGCAGCGTTGTCATACGATCCGCTTTCGTTCTCCCCAGCGCTGTTACGTGTGTACGTACCATAAGTATTGATAAGATTTAAATAGTTCGAATCTAAGCAACGCACAGAGCTACGATCTAATCGATGTACCGCATGAAAGTGAAGTCTATAGATGCATCATGACTCAGAAATGCGATGTATAAGGAACGGGTCCCAAGCGGTCGAATGCAATGAAAATTATGTGCATCATAGCTCGTATAACCTCTAGGAGCTACGAGAAAAGAAAAGAAAGAAAGGAAAACACGATTCTGCTAAAACATCAAATTGCCGACAGCGGACGGAGATCCGTCGTCATTGTATAGGCATGATGCGGTCCCGGAGTAAGATTCTCCGGAGGGATCATTTGCCAGGAACAGGGATGCAGAGGTGGCCACGAATGGGAAGTAGAGTTCCACGTAAGATGCGCTGTCAAGGAAGGGGAAGGCCAGTTGGAAGAAGGCGACCCTTTGGAGACCGTGGTTAGGGACGACTAGTGACATGGCGTGAAACGGAGTGAGCTTACTGGTCAGCCTGACCGCCAGCGGGGTTCTGGAGGGCGAACTCGGTTATGACCAGTTGGTAATTCTTGTGGGAGCAACGCGTCAATGTCCTGCGTGTAAACATGAATCGCAACAGCTTACGGGGAACTGAGTATGCGCAGATTCGACGTAACTCTGGAACTCTGCGAACGACGTTCTGGACGTGTATCATGAGGCAAAGCGTTAGGTGAATAAGTAGCTCGCCACTTACCCGTACCAGTGCTACCGACAACCGAACCCAGATCAATGAGCTGCCGACCAAGAGGACAATTGAACTTACCAGATTAATATAGTCGAAGGAGCACTTTCCAGCACAGGCGGTGATCATATCAGAGACCCAACTCAGGCCCTCACCAGACGCCGTGCTTGAAGTGACCGCGGGAAGAGCCTTCTTGATGGTCTGTTTTGTGCCTATCAACAGACACTCCTGTCGATCTAGTGACAGGTCCCTACCAGGGGGTTGATGTATTGGATATACCAAGAAGCGGCTTGGCTAGCAGTAATGCCATTGATATCAGGTTCATTCAGGGTAAACACGGCTACACGCAATCAAAGCCGTTGAGTGCAGGGACGGGATAATCAATGAGGAAACGTACTTGCCCAACCCTGGGCTTTCCAGCGAGAAGAGAGGTCGGCGATCGGACTCGAACTGCAGTCAGTACAGCGTTGCATGCCAATGAAGCCAAAACCGCCGTCGCCGTTAGTTGAGGGTGGCGCGTAGGTTTCGTAGTCATAGCTATGGGAAAGGGTCGAATCAGCAGTTGAACTACGAAATTGGAAACAGCATACATGGCGACTACTTCACCGTCGCCATTGTTGAACACTCCAGGGTCACTGTGCTAAGGAGTCAAAACGAGGGACGTAAAGCCCAAAAAAACGATCGCACAGAGATCCGTTGTCTGGAGAAGGAAAAAGGTCAATTACGAGCTGGAGAGACGTTGGCTGCGTCCTTACACCAAGGCCAGCAGAGACCCCGCTTTCCTGCCTGAGCAGCAGCGGCGAATATTGAGAGGAAGACAAGGGCAGAGGACAACATAACAGAAAGAGAAAAGTAGATGCTACATGAGGGGATACCCAGTCCGTATTTAAACAGGTCTCCGTTATTCAGTCTGGGGTCCGATGGGGCGTCGGCGATGCAAAGACCTTGACCCTGTATTGGTCGCGAGATACAATGTTTGCTTTACGATGGCATAGGATCACGCCTGGCTGATGAGTGAGCGCCCGTCACGCTGTGTAAAACATACCGGGTCGCCATTGCGAAGCGATTCGGACATACCTGGAGAGGCAATTGACCTTGGATGGAGACGGTAGCGATGGATCAGAACTGATCCCTCGCAGAGGAGTTGTTGATGCGCCACGGAGGCTCAGCCCATCCAACGACAACTGTTCACCGTTGCTTGACAGGTATCCGTACTTGGCTCACAGGGTGACCGCACGGCACCGACAAGTTTAGGCTAGCCATGTGCTAGGTAGTAGTATAGTTTTCTGGTCGAGGGACGGGGATTAATGGAATCCGTGCGTTTCAGCGGCTAACTGTCGAGATGGCACTTGGAAACTTACCACGGGGATTCCAAAATCACGTTTTGTCCGGAAGCAGGCCTGTGATGTGATGTGATGCAATGTCATTCAAAAACCCTCCAAAACTCGGGAATGCAGACCTTTGCTTGACAAGAGGAAGTCACAAAAAGGGAAGGAGTTTCGGTGGAGTGAAAGAAACCTTATCTACCCGACATTGGTTGTTGCAATGAGTCACCTTACCCAGCTTGGTTCTGAACTTTTGTAGGCGTTGAGACAGGTACAAAGAGCCTCCTCAAGGCCTCAGGCCTCACTCCCACAGCCAAGCAAACTTGTCCCATCTACTTGCAAAGCTGGATAATTTTCCCCAAGCTCCATCTCACTCCCACCATCAGCATCCTCTTCCTCATTTGACTCACCACAATTTTACAGTGATCTTGTTGGTTTACCTGTGCAACAATCTTGTCATGTCATCCCTCAAATCAGTAGGTACTAGAATCCACAATTTCCTTCTCTTTACGGGGATTGAATAATTTGGTGCTATTCCAATGATATGCTGTGTCAAGTCCGAGGTAATAAAACGAGGGTGTATGATAGATAGTCCTTGGGCTTGGGCTTATGCGACAAGTCGATCCAAAAGTCCGCTCTAATACGCTTCTCTGCTCCTCCCCGCTCGCCTACCACAACCCAACGACTCCGAGCAGCACTGCTGCGCCGATCAACGCCTCCGTCTGCACACCACGCCACCTACCACTGATCGCTGCCCCTGTTGCGGTCGTGCTCGAACTGGAGGAGGGCGCAACATTTGATGTCGTTGGGAACGGGACTGTCGCAGATGCGGAAGGCACGACAGAACCAGTCGACGCGGCATGAGCACCAGCACTCGAACTCGAACCACTGGCCGGCTGGCCGGGGAGTGCCAGCTGGGGCAGGACAAACCCCATGTCCACGCAGGTCGTGTAAAGGACTGGGTAACGAAACGTGTGTGAGTGTCCGTATCGGACGCATAGGACCGTCAAACGTACGGTTGAGATCATTTTGGGCTGTCGCGTAATTGGACGCGTTGAGCGCCATACCGACGCATTCGAGACAGTTGTAGTATTGGGTCTCAAAGGTGGTCGTGCAGCACGCCGTGACAGGACATCCCTAGAATGGAAAAAAAAAAGGACGTCTCTCGATCAGCGGCAATTACGGACCGCTGGGAGAGAGGGAATTGTAACTCCGACGCGGGGAGCAAAGACCTGGGAAGAAGTGTGAGGAGACGCTCACCAAGCTGACTTCGTTGTTGACCGGGTTGCAAGTGGAGGCGCATTGAGAGGGTACGGGGGACTGGGTTCCGACGCTGACTTGCCGCCTCTCGAATGGTTGTCCGAACGAGGCGGCGGAGACGGCTGGGACTCGATGGGCGAGGAGTGGTTGGAGCGATGCAGCACTGACACACACGACGAGCGAGAGCGCCGAGATGATGCGCATGGTCGACGAGGAAGAGCGACGTGAGAGCGAGGAACAGAGAGCAGGCAAGGTCCGGTAATGAATGGAGTCGAGAACGTGAATGCGCGAGTAATGTCGTAAGCGTCACGGCGTCGTGGGGTTCGGTTGAGCCCGTGCTGAGAATGGGCGGATGGATGGGGGCGGTGGATGAACATCGATGGAGAGTTTATAATGGACAGTGGACGTGTTTAGAATAGGACCTAGGCAATCTCGTGTGTATGACCGAGCAGAAATATCTAGACACGCGAAGAGGGACAGAAATTTGATTGGACGGATATTTAAGTAGGAACGCTGATGCCCTGTGGGTTATGTAAGACGCGTCTTGCGACGAGTGATGTGTGCCCTGTTACCGTGGAGAACATTTACGGCGTGTGATTTCTGCAAGGAAAAAAAGTCCGGGACCCTTCACGTGGATCACAGGGACAGGTCCCCGGAACCGCTCGCTTAATTGTCGGAGCAGAATTCTAGAAGGTTCTCGCTAAGCGTAGCGAGTAGTTTATAAGACTGGGCGAGCGACCACTTTCTCTCACGCCTTTCTTTCCCCACGTTCTCTCTTCCCCCACATTCTCTCTCCTGCGCACTCTCTCCCACGCACTACCTCTCCACCCTTGTTCTTCTACCCATACTCTGCCGTTTGTTATCGTTGGGTCGCATCCCTCTGTCTTTCACTGTTGGCCATGTCGTCGTCGAACCCTATGACCTACCTCTGACTTTAACCAATGTAAGTTTCTTTATTCTCTATGAACGAAACATTAGGCTATCTAATATCCTAAGTAATACTAATTTGTCGTTCTTAGTTCTTGCCAAGAGCGCCGGCGAGAGAACTATAAGAGGATGTAGCAACGTTGTTGGAGTCTGACTTATCAAGAGTATGTTTCGTTGTCTGTGATGTATGTGCTGTAAATGATTGATAGTCGGTGGTGCTTATACCAGGAGTCAAAGCATCTGCTAAGGTACTGTAGGTTGAGATTGAGTAAGTCCTATATTTGGTGGTGTCGGGTGGCTTAGTTGGGGTATAGTATGTAGGTGTCTTCATCATATTGACTGATGTAGGAGGATTACTGATCAGTATAAGATCAGAGGTGTTAGCTTCCTGGTTGGTATCTTCATGTGTACTTTCGTGGATTGTGGGCAGCTTGTGTTGCTTGCGCTGGTTGAGTGCTATGCTATGGTGAGGTTATTATCAATGATTGCATGAGGAATTGACCAACCGAGACGTGAAACAGATCGTGATGTGCGCTGTAGGTGAGTTGATGCTCCATCACGAGTTTGAATTCCGTATAACAGATGAGTGTTAATGCTCTTGTTGACCCGCTCGTCGTAATCTTGTCCATGCATGACGCCACCAAGTAGGGTGAGGCTTATTCCATCGCGATTGATGTTTCGATGGGCTTGCTCATTGCCATTTGTTGTAGTTGGTGAGGCCTTCCAGATCTCAGGAGGCATGAGGCTTCTGGGAAAGTACAAGGCTGGGATGACGAAGCCAGCATTCAGTTTGTCTGCCAACCAATCTATTTGTAGTATTAGTGATGATTGTATTGTGTCGGAAAATAAATACCTTTTGCCTTTTTCCCTCCACCTCTGATTACTCGAAGTGTGCTCTCGAAGTCTGGATGTTCTTCAAAAGAAGATATACTTTGCATTGCATTGTACACATTTGATGACACGACTGTTCGAAGCTTGTGGATGTTGCGCCGATAATGAAATGCACACAGTCGATACATTCGGCGAAGATGATCATAGGGCCCGAGATCACAGAGGCGACGACTTGGTTGGTATCTACATGGCATTTGATTGCCACGACAAAGTGTAACACAAAACTGTCCCAAACCTAGTAATACTATGTTAGCATAATTATAAGTATTTCAAAGCCCGACTGACCGAGAGCTTGTCCCCTGTGGCCATCTGCCACGATGGACTGGATACCACGTCCCGAGATGTAGTGGAAAGACACCTCAACCCCAGTGTCATGCTTTGCAATTTCGAAGATACGAGTAAACAAGATGCGATGTGCATCAGCTGATTCTGATGTCGTGAATGCACGAGCAACAACAACAGCTATAATGTGCCACAAATAAGCTGAATTCTAAAATAATGAATAAATGTACTTACATCGCATGTGTCTATTATCCCAAGTTTCGATCTCAAATTCTTCCCATTTTCCACTTACACGCTTGAATGACATGTCAATTGAGAGGCGCTTCGCATGTACTAATTGGAGTGACATGGCTGGAGACATACAGACAATGAGTTGAAACCTCATGCCCTCAATCTCATGTGTCTCAGCACATCGAACATAGCGCTGGGGATTGTCGTGCAAGTTGCTGACTAATTGTGCAACACCTAAAAATCGAGCAGTAAGTTCAATTGAAAAAAAAAAAGGAAAACAAGAAACTACGTACCCTCAAATCCAGTTTTGTATGGGAACTTCGTGTGGCGCACTGTATTAATGAGGCGTCGTAGATGATCAAGGTTTGCAAGTGACGGATGAAGGTCGGAGAGACTTGGAGATTGGTTGGACTCCCAGCCAAGTAAATCTCGCAACCCATGGATAAATCCGGAGTCGAGCATGATGCGTCGTGGTGTTGCATCAGCCAGGCGCCAGCCCATGTCGTATAGCAGTCTATGCAGGTCTGCGACTAAGGGCGGGGGTGTTTTGGCAGGCGCTGGCGGCACATGGGAATGTGGGCTTCGACAGACAACAACGATACGAGGACATGCATGGAGATCATTTGGTACGTAGATATGGAATGTAGCCTTGCACTTCGTAACCCAAGGGAGAAGGACTCCTTGGGTAAGCGAACCGTCAGGATAACGGTGCCAATGTGCTGGGGGTGTATCAGCAATGATAAGCAAGGGAAAGTGTAGGTACATACGGCAAACCTGTTTTTGTGCCGACGGCGGCGCAGTGAATGTACATGGAACACGCGGTCCATATCCTTCCTGCATCGCAGCAATCTCGTATTTCACAATCGCATGCGCATCGTTCTTGAAGAGCGCACATAAATAGTCAGTATCATATTCCTGCAAATTGCGCAGGATTAAATGCGCACAGTGAGTGCGTGTACGGTATTGGCAGCTGCAGACACATTAGTATTGATTCAATAATGGAGTCAGCAACGTACGAAATAAAATAACGATTAGAACGATCGCGTCGCATCACGAGCGTTCCCCTGCACTCTTTCTCGCTACTATCTCCTTGTTTTCGCCGACATTGACGACTGTGATTGACTAATGTAGCAGCACTGGGTGGAAGCATGCTTGACCTACTGACGCTGTCATCCGCTGTCGGCTCGAACTCGGAGTCAGACTCTTCGTCCGTAGTTGCCGCCATGCCGAACTCCAGAGTGTTTCTGAACGAACAACCATGTTCGTTCAGTGAACAGAAGAGCGCGAGAGTCTTCATGAAGACTTCGGCCTTTGCGGTGTCGACCCAAGGTGCCGGAACGAGTTGCGTGCGAACCTGCTCCAGGCTGGTATATGAGTGCCCGAAGTTGGTCGCTGACTTGTCATCGTGGGCGGAGCAGACCTTGAGGCCACGACCTGTTGTGCCATTAGTACGAAAATGCGGTTAAATGATATACGTACACGAAAGGTATGTTCGTGTGCACGGAACCTGCTCGCCTTCATCGTTAGTCAAAAGGCTGCAGCGGACACCCGGCCGGCCGCCGTGGGAGTCGCCCAACGAGTATTGAAAGCTTGACTTTGGGTTCTCGAAGGTGTCGGGGTCGATGGGAAAGACATGGGCAACACCGGTGTTATCGGACTCGCCTGTTTGCGGATACTCAACGATGGAACGGGGGGGGTGAATTACGATTCGGTGCACCGACAATTTGGGGTTGATCTTGTAGAGCCGTTGGTCGATCTCGTCTGGAGTGAACGAGCGCGCAGGCGGCGGAAGGTATCGGGAAGCAGAGACAGCTAGCGAGGGACTGGAACAACGAGTGAGTGAAGGAGTGGACGAACGAGAGGAAAGCCGGGAGGATGGACGAGACGATGAAACGATTGACTCAAGATCGGATGACTCGAGCCCAACACCCTCCAGGATTGCCTGCGCATGCGCTAGCGCAACGCGCTGATCACTGGAGAGGTTCATTGAGCAGAGACCAGCTGAGGGGACAGAATAGCGCAGCGTACCTTTATATCGTGCAGCGATAACGCTGTGCACGTTGATAGTCAAGCGACAAGACTTGCCAGCGACGCACGGGCCATGTCTAGATTAGTCAAGTTGAGTCAATCACTTTCTTTCCCACGCCAACTCTCCATCGTCTTACTCAAGAATACGCACCGTCGAGCATGCTTTGATGATCACCAGGTGAGTATGTCAAATAATTACCTCTACCAGGTGCTTGTTAGATAATGTCTTTCACTAGCCGTCTCATTTTCGCCGTCCCGAACTTCGCCGTCTGCCAATTCAGACCTTGTCTCTGGGAACACGTTCTCATTCAAGACACGAAGCCCTGTTCCGTTCCGCAGCCTCGTGCCGCCTCTGGTGTGACTGCTTCCCCGAGGTTGATGGTATCGTCTTCTTGGTTGACTCTGCCGACTACGAACGCTTCGCCTCAGCCTCGTGCCACCTCTGGTGTGACTGCTTCCCCAAGGTCAACGGTATTGTCTTCTTGGTTGACTCTGCTGACTACGAACGCTTCGCCAAATCAAAGGCCGAGCTCGACGCATTGCTCTCAATTGAGGAACTCGCCAAGGCCCCCTTCCTCATTCTTGGCAACAAGATTGACGCACTCGGTGCTGTGAGCGAGGAGCTCAGACATCACCTTGGATTCTACCAATTGACCGGCAAGGTCAGTTTCATCCTGCACATCTTTCGGTTCCTCTGTCAACAGATTGCACAGGTAGCGTGTCAGTATCCCGCCGCCTGCCGCTTGCCGCCAACCCTTCCGCAGCCTTGTCAAGTATGAGTCCTTCATCTCGTACTCCACACTCTTCCCATTACCTCCCAACCATTTCACAGTCTTGTCGAGTACGAGTCCATCGCCTGTACCCCACTCTCCCTACCAGCCATTTATGGGGAGTGGTATCTCCCCCTTGCTACCATCCACTGCCAATCCATTTGCGGCCTTGTCAAGTATGATTCATTGCCCTATATGCCACTCCCCCACTGTCTTGTAGTCTCATCAAGTGTACATGACATCACTGATAGAAGCAATGATTTCTCCTACCCACACTTCCTCCTGTTGAGTGGAATTCTGAAGCATAAGTATTAAAAGCATGTATATTTGCTGACTGTAATATACATTCTACTATCTTTCATATCTATAATTTTTAGTAGGCTAACATCACCAATCCATCAATCAACCTAATTGAACCTCAGAACCCAAAACAACTAAGTTTAGCCAAGAATAATGACTTACTAAACCAGAGACAATGACTACGACGACAAGGAATAATAACGAAGGGACAACAACAAAGGAACAATGACAACAAGGGGACGATGGCGACAAGAGATGACAACAGCAACAAGGCACAATAACGAAGGGACGACGACGACAAGGGGATGACGACGACGAAGGGACGATGACAAAGGAACGATGACAAAGGAACGACGACAAGGAACGATGACAAAGGAACTGCGACGACGAAGGGACGACAACAACAAGGGAACGACGACGAAGGGACGACGACGACAAAAGGACGGCGACAAGGGGATGACGACGACAAAGGGATGACGACGACAAAGGGATGACGACGACAAAGGGATGACGACGACAAAGGAACGACAACGACGAAGAGACGACAACGACGAAGGAACGACAACGACGAAGGAACGACAACGACGAAGGAACGACAACGACGAAGGAACAACAACGACGAAGGGACGACAACGACAAGGGGACGACGACGACGACGACGACAAGGACAATGACGACGAGATGGAGGGACGAAACCAAGGAAGGCGAAGGATATATATCATCTGGGATTGAAATTTAGCCGAGAAGTGCTTGGGGTCCTCTGTGACTCAGACCGATCACTCCATATTCCCCGCGCCCGGACTCTGTTGCTTCCGCTGTGGTAATGTGTCGTAATGGTAACAGGGCACTACAGACTCTCTTGCGACTTGCTTCCGATCGGGATGACTAGCCAACACCCGCCCAGTTTCTTCCCGACTGCTGCTCTGGTGCGTAACCCGTCTCACTTGCCCTTTCCCCATTCACCCCTGTCAGGACCATGCCGCAGCAGGGCTCGGCGCAGGCGTCGTCGCCGTCCTCTGCATGCACCCCCTCGACCTCCTCAAAGTCAAGCTCCAGGTGTCGACTTCCAAGCCTCAAGGTGGTATCGGAAAGCAGATCTGCTACGCTCTGCGCGGCATACACGCAGAGCAAGGTTGGAGAGGTCTCTACCGCGGCGTAGGTCCGAACATTGCAGGCAATGCCTCTAGTTGGGGTCTCTACTTTCTCTTGTCCGTACATGACACCCCGGAATGTGTCTCTTCGCTCATCTTGCATCTTTCCAGCTACAACATGCTCAAGAAACGCGCCTCGGGGGACGACCCAAACTTCCGCTTGTCCCCCGGTGATTACCTGCTTTGTTCTGCACAAGCAAGTGAGCTCTCTTCCTTTGCTGCATGGCCTCCAACATGCCCTGACGTGCATGACAGGTGCAGTGACTGCTATCATGACCAACCCAATCTGGGTCGTCAAAGTACGCATGTTCACTACCTGTGCAGACGACCCCAAGTCCTACAGGGGACTTTGGCGTGCGTGCGTCTGGTCTGACTACCTCACGTGCTCTGAGCCATCTCCGTTACAGACGGGCTCTCGTCTATATACAATACAGAGGGCATACGCGGTCTATGGAAAGGGACATCGCTCGCACTCGTCGGCGTCAGCAATGGTGCAATACAGTTCATGGCGTACGAAGAGATGAAACGGTGGGGCTTTGAGCAGAAACGAAAACGGTTCGCAAGGGTAGGGAAAACGATCACACCAGAGGACGATAAACTCGTACGTATCACGCGTGCTGATCCGCGCTCCTTGATTGACTTGCGACCGTCACACGCAGTCGAACTCGGCCTATACTGTCATGTCAGGCGGGAGCAAGTTATTTGCACTTACGGTGACGTACCCGTACCAAGTCATTCGTTCGCGCCTACAAGTGGGCCCATCTCACCTTTTGTCCGTTCGACGTGTCTCACATATTCTCGCATTGCACAGAACAATGCCACGACGCACTTATACCCTGACATCCCCACCACCATCAAACGGACGTGGAGAGGCGAAGGCATTCAAGGCTTTTACCGCGGCCTCGGAACAAACTTTGTTCGCGTCCTTCCTGGGACGTGTGTCACGTTCGTCGTGTATGAGAATCTGGCGTGGCTATTCCGGACGACCGCTCTCAGGCGGGAAGTAAGCGGGTTTTCATAGCTCGTGCGCAAGGATCCTCAGTAGGAAAATTTATCGTATCTTCGGCTAGTTACTCCGTTACCTAGATTGTACTCTACATGCGTTCACAGTACATACCAGCATACATCCCAATTCATTTGTTCATCTGGAGTATATATTAGCAACTCTGAATCACGGTATGGGCAGCGCCATGTTGGTCGGTCAAAATAACTATAACCTCAAATCAAGCCTCATCGCACGGAACGCCTGCATCCCCCACCCATTTGCAAATCTCCTCAAGACGAGAAGGCATGCAGAGCAAAGGAGAGACTGGAGCCCACAAGTAGCTCCCCGCGCTCGATTTCGTTTTCCATCATCCCTCCGACGAACACACAGAAAGCACAAACTGGAAAGTTGACTCACCTGCATATATATAATCGTCCACGAGGATTATCAACCTCGTGTCCTGAAACGAACGTCATGAGCGCACGGATACGAAAAGGGAGGGAAAGGCAAAGGTTGGATCAAATAACTATAACCACACACTCTCATTGCGCAGAAGCGCCTACCCCTGCGTCCGTATATGCATACAGCCTCAAGACGAGCCTATATGCTGAACGAAGGAGAGACTGGACGGCAAAGTCCCCGCGCTCGTAAAGTGTACATTCGGATATCATCATATCGAGAAATGGCGTCCAAGACGAGTTACTCACATCGGATACAAGGGGCGATGGGGGAAAGACGGTCAATGAGGACGGATGAAAAATATACGCTTGGAGGTTGTTTTGTATGTACGTGTTGTGCAAGACCTTTTAAACGTAACAAGGACAAACAACCACCTCCCCAAGAGTGGGAGTTTGGTACGCGTTCGCTCTCAAGTTTGAAGCCCATGGAGCATCTCTGTAAGTCTTGTCTACGCGTCAAAACAAATAAAAAGCGAGAAAAAAAACTAACCATAATCTGCAGTCACATCCACGCGACTCCACCTCCGGTTGCTCGCGCGCTCAGCCCACCAAATACCCCACATACCCCCCATCCGATCCATCTCCACCCCCACCACCCGACCCCGCCCACCGCCCTTCTCCTCCCCTCCACCCGCCCGGCGCCACTTTGAATACGTTCTACCCGAGCCCACCACCAAGGTCAAGGACAAAACCAAACCCGACCGCACGCGGTCCAAGAACGACCGTCGACCGACCAACCGACAAATCCCGTTCGATCACGTCTTCGTCGTGGACCCAGAGACGAACAAGCTGTCCCCGACGAAACAGCGTCTCAAGGACCTCCTCGAGAACAGGCAAAAGAGGGTCATTGAGCTCGTCGCGTCGACGCCGGAGCCGATCGTGCGCGTGACGACGCGGAGCGAGGTCGAGGCGCGGTATAGGGAGATGAAGAGGGCGGCGAGGAGAGGGGCCAAGGTGGGCGAGGAGCCAAAGGAGGTGCAGCTTACATGGGGGGTCGCCAAGGGGGATTTGGAGCACAAGCTGCGCAAGGCGAGGCGCGATCTCGAAAAGGGCTACCGAGTCGTCGTCGTGGTCACGATGAAGAACAGACATAGACCATCCAATCGGCAGCAGCTGGTGGCGTTCGCGGACGAGATCTCGGAAGCGCTGTGCGAGATTGGCAAAGAGTGGAAGGAGCGAGAGTTCACCGAACGGTTGATGGTCCTGTCGTTCCAGATAGCTGAGTCGGATGATGACATTTCATGATCTCCAGTCTCGGTGATATCTACTCGATGTCATGATTCTATCTATTATACACCATTAGCATACTTTTTACGTCCGTT
>QFEM01002919.1:3860-15886 GCA_003316205.1 Boletus bicolor
TTTTTTTTTTTTTTTTTTTTTTTCATTTGCTATGACTACTCAACCTCTTTGTACTACCAACATTAGGACCTCGCATCGCTTGTGTCCTAACCCATTCATTCGACTTCCTTCCTATTTTTCGCCTCTGGCTTCTTCTTGCTCTATACCAGAGGTTTTTTCTCCTTTTTTCATGTCTCTGTTAATTCTCGCACAATATGTGGACCACGTGTTTCACATGCTTCATACCATGTTCCCATTCTTCCTGCCTTATTGTTCCAATAGAAGGGTATGTGCTTCTCCCAATTCCATACACGTATTCCCATGGTTTGTTCTGTTTCACATTGTCCTGCACCTGGCCCGTGCACACACCACAGACCTATATAAACCTTATCCTTTATTTTACAATTCCCTAGCTTAGACCTCCCTTGAGATCCCTCGAGCACCCCTCTTGTATCTCATCTACCCTAGGCAATCTAGCCTTCTTTCCTCACTCTGCTTGAGCTCTCTGAGTCTCCAGGCATCTTCAATAGCCTGCTTCTTGTACTTCCTTCATAAAGGTACGTTGTCAGCCTACAAGCTCCAGCTCTAGTTGAACCCTTGACCCTACATTGACTGTTGGGAAGACCCTTCAGTCACCACTTCATCCCACACTGTCATATCCCATAAATCCACAAGTCCACCTCTGACACCTCCAACATCTCCGGTGTCCTACTTGCCAACTCTGGCTCGCTTTCATGTATATCGCAACTCCAGATCCCCAGAGTTTCTCTCTGACTCATGTATGTACCCTTTAATGGACCATTTCCAATATTCTCATTACACTCCATTTACCCTGTATCCTTTCATCCCCATCCTCCTTGACTTACTGTAGTTACCCGTTGACCCTTTGGTTACACATCTCCATCTTGTTACCTCCCCCCAAAAATACTTGTACCCCCGGACTTTAGTACTCCATCTCCCATTTTTCCTCTGTATATAAATCTTTGTATCTAGTACTGTAGTTCAGCTAGATAATCAACTTAGACACTGGCTATTCCCTTTCTAAATCATCTCCACTCCTCATAACCTTAAAGCCAATCATATTGTTTCCCTCTGAACCTCTGCTCCAAAATCCAAGGACCTGATCAACAGCAAGGGCGTACCACATATGGTGAAGCCAACATCCTTATTCCTACAAACTCCAGAGTTCCAGAGTTATGCCTGGAGATCAATGGCATGGTCTTAACAAATATAACAGACACTGGTGCCACTATATCCATTGCAGACAAAGGTTGGATAGAATTGCTAGGCCTCCGGACCCACAAACTAAAGAAACCCATGAAAGCCAAGAATGCCAATAGATCAGAAAATTCTTGCAGATGAATTCATAATGCCACCACTATTCTCCTGAAATTTGGAGAAAGAACCTGACCACTTGAGCTGCCTATGATAAATTGTAAAAAGGAATCTATAATTCTAGGACTACCCTGGCTTCACAAAGCCAACCCCCTCATTAACTGGGCCACTGGAACAATAGAAACCACCCCTCAAAAGAAAACCCTGGTAGATTCTCCTGCCACCTTACCACAGAGATATCTTGTTCATTACCTCAACCTGGATTGCAACACCAAGATCCAGCATCACTTGGAATGACAATACAATAAAAACTATGTCAGAAAAACCACCATCACTCCTGAAATAGCACAAGGTGCTGAAAAGAAGAAGACTGAACTCCCCATCCCCTATTGAGATTTCACTGATGTCTTTGAAAAGAAAAACACCAACTCACTTCCTCCCTTCCATTCCTTTGACCACACTATTGATCTAAATGCCGACCTTGTCCCCAAAGTAGCCAAGGCATACCCATTGAATCCCAAGAAACAAGAAGTGTGCAAAACCTTTGTTGATGAACACCTTGCCTCAAGGAATATTGTTCCCTCCAAGTCCTTCCAAGCTTTACTCTTTTTCTTTGTCCCTAAGAAGAACAGTTCCTTATGCCCCTGCCAAGACTATCAGCATGTGAACTCCTTCACTGTGAAAAACACATACCCACTTCCCCTGATCTCATGAACTGCCTCAAGGGATCAACTATCTTCACCAAAATGGATATTCAGTGGGAATACAATAACATGCTGATCAAACCAGAGGATCGCTGGAAAGCAGCATTCATTACCCCCTTTGGGTTATACAAGCCCACAGTCATGTTCTTTGGACTATGCAACTCCCCTTCCACATTCCAATCTCTGGTGGATCATATTTTTGCAGATCTAGTGGCTGAAGGATGATTAGCCATCTACATGGACAACATCCTCATCCATTCTAGCAACCCCACTGCCCATCTCAAACAAACTCATTGTGTGCTTGAGTGTCTCTGTGAACATAAGCTCTACTTTAAACTTGAGAAATGTTTCTTCAACACTGATAAAGTAGAATACCTAGGAATGGTAGTTCATGCTGGACAAATCAAAATGGACCCCACCAAGCTCACCACCACCAATGATTGGAAATTGACAACATGGATCAATCAAAGGGCAATTACTGTAAGAAAGTTCTTGCACGATATGAAGAACGAGTCACAAGTCAACAATTTAGTCAGTCTAACCCTAACAGCTAACAAACTGAGGGTTCCCCCCCAGACTCCCTTTCACGACAGCTATAACCCTAACCGATCTAAACAACCCTAATAGCTAACTAACTGGGGGGTCCCCCCCCTAATCCCCTTGTATTAGTAGAGAGTAGAGAGAAGACTGACATGTTCAGCAAGGGGATTGAGAATGAATAATAACAATATGCTTACCAAATGTCGAGGAACAAGAGGGACCACAGGAACAACATCAGAGAGTCAGTGTGAGCTAGGAGTCCATTGATGACAAACCACAGCCAGATATGCTCTGTGCAAGAATGAATGAATAGGACATGGGAGAAATACATACACTCACAGAATGACCGAGGGGGGTGCAGACCCAAGAGCGACCACCAGGATCATCGTCTAGGGTCACTGTTGACATGGCTAAGTGGTTAGGGTGGTGCTGAAACAACACCGACATCGTCCAAACCTGGTAGACCACCCTGGAGAGGTGGGTGGGGGAGTCAAGATAAATATGCTCACCAAATGTTGAGGAAACTTGCAGATGCCACAACCAGGGCCTCAAATGGACTGGAGGGACCTTGGGGATGATGCTGGATTGTCGGCGCAATCCAGGAGTGTGTCGATGAAATTCAGTACAACAATCTGACCCCCAACAAGGGCTTTTGGGCAGAAACTGACTCACAGGATGATGAGGAACACTGCAGACAGCGTAAATACATCTAAAACTGTAGCTACAAAGGCATAGGACAATATTCAGTGTGATGGAGGTTCAGGGAATGCATCGTTCAAAGTTGGCGTCGAAGACAGAAGGTCGAGAGACTGGGAGTGGGAAGAACAGCTGACAGGAAGGGAACAAGGGCCACATCAGGATATGTGACCATTGGAGCGGGTTCAATCATCATCCCAGGATGTCCCCTGGGCATTCCCAAGCATCCTGGGCTGGATGTGCGGACATGAGAAACCGTCAAGGAGAGGAGAGGGGGACACACATGCATGCAGACTGGTGTTGTGGCATGGGAAAAAAACGGCATCGTGCCTCAACACCAGTTGGCATATGGATAAAAGTTCCCATTTGGCAGAAACAGAGAGATGTGAAGGCTATCTCCACACTGTCTCTACAGAAGCAGTGGCACCATTTCATACCATGCTTCCTGCAGATGGTATGTGGCTTTCTGAAGGTAATTGATCAAATTACTTACTTTATGGCACTGCACCATCAAATCAGGTGCTGAGCCTGATTCTTGGTACAGTCATTCACCAGCACTTTAAACAGCAAAATTGGTAACTGGCTACACAACACAACACCACAAATATTTCAGATCAGAAGCATAGAATGGATGGTATTATGATGTTACTATTAGTCTACAAAATTTATTAGACAAAATTTACTGAGAGATCAGTTGTGATCTCAATGAAGAAGAATGGTGCATTATCATGTAACCACTGGCACTTTGAACAGTCCAAATATGGCATATCTAGAAACTCCACAACTTTAGTAAGCAACGAAGCAATAGAAGCATTATTGCGTTGATCACTCGTCCACACTTCCACCATCAGACATCGCTATCATATTCATTCTCTCCACCATGTTTTTCCTTGGTCTTCACCCCAGATCTTGGTGGTGCTTGCTCCAATTTGCCCTGCTTTGGCTTTACCCACTGAATTCATCACTTCTCCAGTTCTGCAAGGTCTCGCTCTTCTTCCCACAACCACAGGCTCATAGACTTCGCTGCTTCTTCTCTGGTTTCTCCTAGTTGTCCATATAAAGCTTGATGGCATAGTTCAAGGCTTCTTCTCTACTTGAGGCAAGCCTTCTTTTCTTTTCTTCGTTTGACTTTGCACAGCCAGCCATCCAGGTCTGGTAGCAGCTTTTGATTGACACAACGCAATGTGACACAAGGATGCCAGTCAATGTGCCATTGTCAGGCCCTCCAATGCAGGTACACCACTTCATGTCTATTACCTTTTATGGCATATCACACTTACAAGTGACAGCTACCAACACTGATAGTCATTCCTCAGACTTGCTCAACCAGCATCGTGCTGGCACAATAGGTAAGTTTTGGATTATCTTCACATAACCTCTCGATCTCAAGCTGAGTTGCCTGCACCTACACAACCTATTTTTACAGACCCTACTTGCTATTGCATAGAGTATATCAGAATATAGTGTAATTTCTAACACAAAACACAGATACTCCAATGAATTGAATATGGTCTGTACACAAACAACTACTGTCCATAGTAGTAGTGACTGGCATCTACAACTTTGCTCTATAATTCGTGTGGATCAAGTGCAACCATAACATTGTGTGACTGTTTGTTTAAAGTGCCAGTGGATGACTGTAGGTTACATTTGATTGTACATGTCCATTATGACAGAAGAATGGGATAGTTAGCATACACAAAATTGTATGTAGTAACATTGTTGGACTTGTTTTGCGCATATCGGCTACCAAACTTCATCTCAATCACACCCTCCAACAACTGATCTGGATTGCTGTGGTCCACAACCAATGTGAAAAACTGCGTGAGGGGAGAGATCTGGCAGATCTGTGAGTCACCAAGCAAAGCCTGCAAGGCTTGCATGTTCACAAAGCTCTTATGGCAGTGCAAAGACCTAATTATCATCTAAGAAAGGGGCACAGCGATGAGCCAGATGTTGCAAGACACATTATCAAGGCTACCAAGGCTACATGTAAGAGACTGCCAATGGTGTACCATGGATAGGCGAGAGGAGAGGTAATGTCCACAATGAACAACAGACGCTCCAAATAGCAGACATGGGTGAATGGGAAAAAGAACAGGCATAATAATTGTGGCCACCAAGGTGATGATTGAGAGAGATTGCTGTCCATGGTATACCAGGAACAGTGAGGAAAGGAATGCCGTCTGAGTTGGAAGATGCTCCCCATTGTTCAACTGACACCAAGGTGGGCAATGATCATGGCAGATGTGTGGGAGATACTGCCCATGGTATACCATGGACAGTGAGGGAAGGGAAACTGTCTGCAGTAAACTGGGGACAGTTAAAAAAGACACTCTCCAGTTGTTCAACACCAGGGAGTGGAGGCAACACATTGGCAGATGTCACAAGATTTGTTGTCAGTGGAATCAATTGTTTGGTTGCACATGCTTACGATTATGTAATATACTAGGAATGGCACTGTGTTCACTCATTCATTAAGCACCTGCCATTGTCCTCCTTTCCAAACACTCCACTCCCTGGTGTTGAACACTGGGGAGCGTCTCTCCCAATTGTCAGCGGTTCATGCTCGTACCTCCCGGAGCATATTTTCAATATACAAGTACATGGTAATCTTTACGTTTACAACAGACTGATGAACTTGAAGTCACAGCGCAACAAGAGTGTAACTGATATGCAAATCCATCAAATGATCTTCGCAACAATTAGACAGGAGCTTATGAAAGGCCCCCCTTAAAGCTGACTAAGTTGGGCACTTGATCTGATTTTCTATGTCTTCCAAATGATGGACCTAGTTCAACGGTCTGGGAGTTACTAATTACCAGCTATATGAAACAGGAAATGGAGATCATCTTGCTTGACAAGCTTTTTGTGGTAGAAATGGCAGGGCTTCATGCCTTGTCCAGATGCTTTGCAACTTGGACTTTAAGTCCCTGCACATCCTCATGAGAATTTGTCCCTTGTGTATTCTTTGCACTGCCACCTGTCATTGTCTGTTCACTCAAGCTCCTGGAGTGAGTCGGTCTCTCCACTACTGTAACTACCCCGTACTGCTGGTAAGTCTGTTGTCATTCAGGTTGTATTGTGCACTGAATTTGGTTGTTCCCAAGACCATCTGTGCTGCTTCCCCTCAAACGCCCATTGCATACTCACAAGATTCACATAATGTAGCCTCGTGCCTCATTGAAACACTTTATCTTGTGTCTCTCTCACTTGCCATACCCTGTACCTGTTGGTCTCACCCCCTGTCTTTCTGGCTCTCTGTTCTTGATCAAAACGCTTGCAAGTGATTTTCACAAGGATGTGTTTCAGAGCAATCAGTGGCAGCAAGGAAGGTTATGCCACATGCAATGTATTATGTTGTATAACCCCCATTGTGTGTTCTTTCACATTAGCTATGGTAATCCAGACCTGTCATATCCCATAAATCCACGAGTCCACCTCTGACACCTCTGACATCTCCAGTGCTGTATGCACCAACTCTGGACCTATATCATTTATATTGCAACTCCGGTCCCCTGGGGTTGCCCCTATGTTTCATCTATCCTGTAAAGTACATTTCCAATACTTTCATTATACTCCGTTCACCCTATGCCCTGACTTCCCCATTATCCACGACTCTGTTGTAGTTACCCATTGACCCTTTGGTTAGTTTCCTCTGTCTCGTTACTCACCCTAGAAAATACTCGTCCCCTCGAAAATACTTGTACCCCCAGACTTTAGTACTCCATCTCCCGTTTTACCTCCATATATAAACCTTTGTATCTAGTACTGTAGTTCAGCTAGATAATCAACTTAGACACTGGCTATTTCCTCTCTAAATCATCTCCACCCCCTGTAACCTTAGTCAATCTTATTGTTTACCTCCAAACCTCTGCTCTGAAATCCAAGGACCCAATCAACAGCAAGGGCGCACCACATATGGTGAAGCCAACATCCTATTCCTGCAAACTCCGGAGTTCTGGAGTTACACTTGGAGATCATTGGCACAGTCTTAACAAAACCGGTCACTGCAGATCCAACTTGGTAAATCACTTTGGCAGTGAAGATGAGTAGTCAATTAATGACTACTCATGACTACTCATCTTCACCACCGAACTGTCCTCATCCTGTAACACATGACTGTGGTCATATGCTGTGAGAATGTGTTTAGCTGCAGTCAACTATCAACTTAATCAACACTGTGCTGGGTAAGTAGGATTGCTGATCTGACAATTTCAATATGCTCATCATTGGTTGGTGTGCGATTCACTGAAAAGTTGAATTCTATGTCCTTCTTGACAACAAGCCGGCACGAGTTTCAGTCAATCCTGATGTCAATTTTGTCGAGTTGTTTGCAAGCCTTTGAGACCATCCCATCATGTCTAGACTCATCCCTATGAAGGCTATGCCCAGCAATTCTACTTTCTACAGTCTGAAAAATCCAGTGTTATTCTCCCAGACCAGGTTACAGGAAGGTGATGCATTCCTATGTCAAGCCAAGAGCAAATGCAAAGAGGCAGGAAATAGGTTGCACATCAAACCTGTAACAACAACGGTTGGCCTGTTAGCACAACCAGTCTCCCATGACCATGCTTATTTAGTTATCAAAATTCCTGATCGTAAGTGCTATGATTCTTCGGGTCCTGCGAGTTCATGTTTGACAACCACATTGCCTTTTAGCATCTCTAGAGCTTATCAATGCAAGAAAAATTTGAGAGAAAATCATGCTACCTTGTTTGAATGTTTGCAAGTAACAGTCAGGCGCCTGGGAGGGTGGGCCCCAACAGATGTGGAAAAAAACCTGAAAGATGGTACTCTCATGGAGGACATCACTGCACTACCAACCACTTTCAGGGAGATTCAGGATGCTCTGGTGCAGCCATGCCAGTACAAAGTATGCAATTTAGGTGCTGCAATATTCTCAGTGTTGACTATGCATCATCCAGATGGGCGATGTCGAAAGCAGCCAGGAATTTCAGATCATACAGAAGTGGTGCAAGATGCACTTTGAACATGTCTTTATGCCTGTCAAAACCAAATTCAGCACATTGGTTCATGTTCGGGAATTTGCAGTGTTTTATAATGTTCTCTGGAGTTTCAATGATGACATATCATGGATCGCTGGGAATGCTTCTTCGTCCATCAAGGCCAGTAACTTTGTGATTCACTTTATCCAGCCTTCGTTTTTCTCCCTCCTTTCTTGCAATTTTGAGTACCAACAGTAGGTACCACTTCACGATTTCTTTATCATTGCCATCAACAATCCCACAGGGACAAATCATGGGGTTTTCCAATGTTTGTGAATGCCACATATCCCCCCAGCGCCTTTTGAAAATTTGTACCCAGAAGTGACTGCATGGTCATCTCCCTTCAATTTCTGATCCCATTCATCATTTGTGAGGTGATATCTGATGGCTGACAGAGTGATCGCTCCCGAATGCTCATCCAAGTGACTGTCCTTGTGCACACCAGCCAATTTCTTCTATGGTCTACCTCACAGAAGAAGTTTTTCATGATGGCTATCTACGTCGACACCAATATGGTTGCATCTCGGTATATTGTAATGCAGACTGAAGGTGGTGACTCTGAAAATGACCATAGGCTGTTCAGTGATCATGACAGTGTTCGGATATGCTACTCAAAAGATTCCACAGGTGTCCATTCATGAGAAAGGCTTTGACCTCCGAGAAAAGGGCAAACAGATAGACTTTCTTCAGGAGATGTATAATCTTGCAGTACAGGTCACTGCATTGTCAAGTGAATTGGACCTGACCAAGACATCTAATCTACATGCTATTTATATGGCCACGAGCAGAGTGATGTCCCTCTCCAGCAAAGGCCATACAAAGACTATGGGCAACACTATCATGCATTTGATAACTGAGAAATCGTCAGGAGCTGGGAGGTTACAAAACGAAGATGATCTGGGAGTTTTCGATACGGAGGGTATTCAGAACATTTTGCGCTAGATGAATTACAAGATCGAATTCATCCCATTTGGGGTACAGGTTCTTGTTGTCCATAGTGGCTTTTGTACTAATATTCAGTCCAGCATCCTCACCTCACCATGATCGTAAACAAGACTGGAGATGAATGTGGATACCTCAAGTTCGTTGAACAAGAGAGGGAGGTTGAAATTCTCCAATATCTCACAGGAATCCGGTCACCATCAAATCACATGATCTCTGGTGTCTGATCCTGGCCTGTGGGGGGAGGCACCATGATTTTGATGCCCATTGCTGGTGGATGGCTAACATCGTTGAAGAATCGCAATGATCTGTTGTGGTCCATGGTGCTGCAGTTCATGGAAGCAGTCACGTTCATGCACAAGCACAATGTTGCCCATATGGACCTAAAGCCACACAATGTCATCATTTCGCCAGAAGGGGAACATCTGTCTATCATCAATTTCAGCGTGTCCATTCATGTCCATAGTCCAGATGCTATGTACACAGGGGTTGTCGGCATGGAGGATTATATAGCTCCAGAAGTTAATGGGGGGTGGTACAAGCCGATGCTGGCTGATCTGTGGAGCTGTGGCAGAACGCTAGAGGAATTCTATTCTGGTTGTCATTCCTTGGTGGATTACATGAGACTTCTCCAGATATCCAGAGAACTCATGAACCATGATCTGGAAGCACACCTGAAGATGTCCACTGTGCTGGAGCAGATGGTTCCTCCAACCAGGTGAGGAGACAATGCATATGTCAAAGTCCCATATCATTCTCCTTTGTGCTCACAATCATCAATGCAGTGTTTTCCTGATAGTGCAGATACCTCCGTATCAACATTCCCTTCTGTTGACAACAAGAGCATGAAATAACCCACACCACTGCTCTTAGGATTAAGTGAACTGGTGCATTATGAACGTATATACTGTAGTTACTTGGTCTTCTCATTGCCATCTGCAGCTCTTATTGTACATCGTGCTCAGTGAAAACTGGTTTTATGATGGTCTGACCTAATGTGATGACATGTGAGCTAGTTTGTATTCTGTAAGTGTTTAATAGAAAACATTGCCTACAGACATTGGGAGACGAAGGCAAATGAGAACGATGAACTTGCAAATGAGGCTTGGAATTGCAGTGATGATGCAAACAAGAGTTTGAATGGTGGCCAAGGAAGATGCAAACTTTGAGAGTGTGGATGATGGTAATGAATTTGAAATGAGAGTTGGACACGGAGTAGTGGCAATGATGCAAATGAGAGCTTGAATGGTAGCTAAGGCAGGTGAAATTGAGGACAAGGGAGCACTAGTACACTCCACCTTGGCTCATACTGGTGGCTTAGTCTTTGACATCCAAATAGAGTTCAGATACAAGATAAAGATGATTGTACAAGACCCAGGTGGACTATCAATGGCTTGTTCTCGTTGATTCCTGAATAGGGTTTATAGGAAAAGGGGTGAAAGACACTACTCTGGGTATACCTCAAGCAGCGAGGAGAGGATGATCGTTGCCAAGACAAGTCCACTGTGAAGTAAGGAGAGACTACCCTGGTATACCACAAGCAGTGAGGATGGGAAACTGGCCAGGGGCAATGAAACAATTGGAGGGTTCCTAGATGGTAGAGCAAAGGACACTCACTGGTGTTTGACACTGGTGAGTGGGAAATGGCGCAGATGATCATGGCTGACAGACGGACCACCTGGACGACATCAAGAGACTGCAGATTTGCAAGATGAAAGGAAGAAAGTGACAGGAGATTCTCAGGATGAGGGGTGAAGCTGGTCAGTGTGAACACCAATGAGCTACGATAAACAGGGGAAACTCCTCAGCATAAATATCAACAAGTTGGATAGTGGGATAAAGTTGAGGAGAAAGCTAGTCAGTGTAAACACCGGTGAGCTATGACAAGCATGGAAAACTCCTCAGCGTAAACATCAAAGAGCGAGGGGGTAGAAGGACAAGGAAGTACAACCTATAAATTAATGTTTGACAATCGTCGCCCACTCAAGTTCAGCCATCGCCACAACATTGAGACAATAGGCCTGGGGAAGAGTGAGGACAATCTGTGGCAGTTGACAAATGGGCCACCTGGATGACATCGAGACACTATCCATGGTATACCATTGGAAGTGAGGAAGGGGAGACTGTCCATAATAAACCGCAGACAGCAAGGAGACGCTCCCCAGTGTTCAACACCAGGGAGTGAGGATCGATGTCACTGACACTGGCAGTGGTTAAGTGCTAGTAGTAGCTGCATGCTATCATGTTAGGTAAGCAATGCAAGTTGAGTAGGGTCACATGACATGTGCGACTCAAAAATGTCGACAAGTTCAAATCATTAGGTAACAAAATGCTACACTCATTAGCCAGGTCATCAATATCATTTGTTTGGTCATGTGTCAACTCACTTACGCAACATAAGTGTGGCAGTAGTCGTTACACCACTTGTGACTGACTATTACAGTGGCTTAAAAAACTGTCCACATGTTTGGTCATTTTTCACTAAATGCATTATTCCCAAATAACCCCTAACCCTTACCCTAACATATAGGTGTATGAAATAAAGTACTGACCCTTGGCTTTCTATCCATCAAGGTTGTAAGACATATGAATAAGAATTGATGAACTGGCAGCCATTTTAAAACAATGACTCATTCAGATAGTATTCTGACTCTAAATTTATCTAGGTATCTAGTACTTGATATGAGCTCCTTTGGCCTTGATAACTGCTTCAATCCTTCTAGGCATACTTTCTATCCATTTCTGACACTGTTTCTCATCAATCTTTCCCCACTGCTCCACTACTCTTTTCCACAATTGATGAACACCTGTAGGAGCATTT
>QFEM01002927.1:0-33076 GCA_003316205.1 Boletus bicolor
GGCAGCGCGAAAAAGTCCAAAAGAACCTCCATCGAGACCGGCCGTGTCCCATAATTTGTACTTCCTCCTATTGATAATCACATCGTATTGATGAGTACGGGTGGTACATGCGTCCGCGTCTGGAGAGGTCTTTGCGACCTGCGAGCCAACGACAAGATTGATGATGGAACTCTTTCCTACACCACTCTCG
Organism: Boletus bicolor; assembly: GCA_003316205.1. NCBI lineage: Eukaryota > Fungi > Basidiomycota > Agaricomycetes > Boletales > Boletaceae > Boletus > Boletus bicolor. The sequence goes on from QFEM01002927.1 coordinate 191, forward strand.
CCGAAGGCGATCACGTTTCGCGCAGGGTCCGATTCTTCCTAGAGAGGTTGCATAAATACAGATGACACTCGAGTAAAAATAACTGTAAAACCTCACAGACCATTGGCGACATCGGGATAGGGTTCCGGTGCTCGAAACGTCTTTTAGCGAGAGGAAATCCGAGGAATTGGTGTTGCGTCCGTCAACTCGTTGGCCAAGGTGTATTTGCTCGGACGAATATTCCTATGACTCTGAGCGAGCGAACAGCACTGTTAAACTTGGCGTCGAGACCGTGCCCTTTCAAGATCTCAACGCTCAAATATTTTGGTCCCAACACGTTGGCGAGAAAGCATGGATCAGGCCTCAGGGGTCAACAACCGGTCACAGTGGAAAGTGTGACCATCATGAGGCGTTTGATGAAAATGCTAGCGCCCCATGTCGCATCACCAATCACACCACGAATCTGTAAACTCATCGACGCGTTGGATGTTCACCAAGATTCTACTCCATGTCGGGCTGCGCCGCCGGGAAAATCGATTTTGCTTCAATGGTACGACAAATAAACGCATCGAGCGGAGCCTTCTTGATGGTCACCAAACCCGGTCCAGGGTTAACAGCCTTGCTTACTCCACGAGGCGTCATATCTGGCTGCAGAATCAAACTCGGACTCTTCGCTGAGCGGCTGTATGACACGTTGCATTTACATCAGGTAGTTCTTACCCAATCCTACCTTGCGCCGATTCGGTCACACATAATATTAACAAAGATACAGGTCTCGAGTCTTGTTGCCCCGAGGATGAGGACTCCAAGGTGTGAGCGTCCATGGACAACCAACAGTCCGAGGGGATCCTTTGGGCTTTGACCCTGCTGATATCATGAGTTTGGGTGTGACCAACCTGTCGCCCACTTGAGGGACGTCTATCGATCAGTGTATTGGCACTATGCCGCATGGTTTGCCACGCGGCAGCGCTGAACACCTTTGAAACGTTTTCGATCCAAACCTCTCGCGTTCAACCCTCCATTCAAGCCCTTCTGCAGAAACCGGGGTTCTCTCAGTCTGTCCTCGACGATGACTTCAGATTCGTTCATCAACCTCTCAAAGGTACAATCTCATTTCCATGAATTGTTGTCGCTGCCGTTGTTGATGTTCGCTATCTTGGTTACTTTCACTCTAGGTGAAGTCTATCCTTCCATCCTTCCCGTTCCGCCAGGCGACGACCCAGTGGGACGGGTCGCAGTCTGTCGGGAGGCAAACCTCTTATTTCAATACCATTTCCCGTTCCTCTACAAACGTGATTGCAACTGGGAGCGCCGAACTCAAAAGCGATCTTCCGGGTAATATTCGAGCGAATGACCGTCATCGAGGAGAACTCACGAGTGTTTTTCCCAGGACATACATCGCCTCCCGAGGATTCAACGCTCACAACGCAGCTTCGCACCTTCAATGTCGTACTTTTCGGTGAAACCGGTGTCGGGAAAAGTTCCGTCATCAACCTCATCGCTCAGAAAGAGGTTGCAAAAGTCTCATCGGACGTTAACGGTTGCACGATGCAATCCACTCGCTACGACATCCCTTTCGGTGACCTGAATTTCGCCATATTTGATACCATCGGTCTCGAGGAACCCCAAATGGGGGTCAACGGCTACTTGAAAGCTATCGAAAAGGCGTACGAGCTCATCGTGAAGCTCGGTGCCGCTGGGGGCATCCACCTTTTGTTATTCTGCATGCGCGGGGGCAGAATAACGGCGACTACGCAGAGCAACTACCGATTGTTCTATGAGGGTCTCTGCAGCACAAAGGTACCCATAGCGCTCGTTTTCACCGGCCTCGAGCGAGAAGCGCAGATGGAGGACTGGTGGACGAGAAACAAGACCCATATAGAGCACTACGGCATCAAGAGTGATGGCCATGCTTGCATTACAGCGGTTCAGGATGACATTCCCGGAGAGGATCTCAAGTACACGGAGTCGCAAAAGAGGATACGCGAGCTTCTGAAAAGTTGTGCTCTCAAAAACGAGGCTTTTTTACTGGAGCCACACTCTTGGTTCGTGAAGCTTGGGAAGGGGTTGAGGAGTTTCATCGAGAAGCATAAGAACCCAAAAAGGAGGGATGTTATGAAGGTGTTGACGAATCGCTGCAAACTGGACTCGGAGACCGCAAGGAAGATCGTGGATATGATGGAAAAAGGCGATAACCAGGACGAGCAGGTGAGGAGCAGGGTGGGCGAAGGTGGGTCCAACTCAGTAGCGAGGACCGATAGGAAGGACGGGAGCGAGGTTGCGGAAAAGAACACGGCGAAAAAGGATGCCCCGCTGAACCACCCACGCAATATCAAGGCTGAGCCTCGTACTGATGGGATGGAAGTGGATGATGAGAATGAGGTTGCGAAGAAGAACGTGAAAGATGACGCCTCGCCAATCCAACTACGTGATGCCAAGGTTGAGCCTCATAACGATGGGATGGAGGGGGAAGATGAGAGTGAGGTTGTGAAGAAGAGGAAGGCGAAAGACTATTCTCCGTCGAACCCGCCACGCGATGTCAAGGCTGGGCTACGTATCCAAGAGATGGAGGGGAAGGATGAAAGTGAGGTTGCGAAGAAGCACGTGGAGAAAGACTATGCCCCGTCGAACCCGCCACGCGATGTCAATGCTCAACCTCTTGCCGATGGGGTGGAGGGGAAGGACTGCAGCCAGCCAAGGAAGTACGGGAGCGGTAGAGATCAACCTCTGGGTGCGGACGTGACGAAAGACTATGCCTCGCCAGACCAGCTAGGCAATCTCATGACTCAGCCTTGTATCGATCAACCTCTGGGTGCGGGCATGGCGAAAGATTACGCCCCGTCGAACCAGCTAGGTAACGTCAAAGCTCACCCTCGTGTCGATAGAGTGGAGGGGAAGGACAGTAGCCAGCCAAGGAAGTACGCTGGGGGTGGTAGGGATCAACCTCTGGGCGCGGGCGTGGCGAAAGACTATTATATCCCGCCGAACCAGCTAAGCAATATCAAAGCTCAGCTTCGTACCGATGGAGTGGAGGGGAAGGACGCCAGCCAGCCAAGGAAGCACGAGGGCGGTAGGGATCAACCTCTGGGTGCGGACGTGGCGAAAGAATATGCCTCGCCAGACCAGCTAGGGAACGTCAAAGCTCACCCTCGTGCCGATAGAGTGGAGTGGAAGGACAGTAGCCAGCCAAGGAAATACGCTGAGAGTGATAGAGATCAACCTCTGGGCGCGGGCGTGGCGAAGGACTATTATGCCCCGCCGAACCAGCTAAGCAATATCAAAGCTCAGCCTCGTACCGATGGAGTGGAGGGGAAAGACGCCAGCCAGCCAAGGAAGTACAAGAGCGGTGGAGATCAACCTTCGCTCGCGGGCGTGGTAGAGCAGACGAAACAAGTCGATACCAAGAAGTCGTCCTCTCGACCGAGGCATGTCAATTACGGTTCCCAATCTTGACTACATTCTCACAAATGTTGTGTGTATATACGTAATTCAACTTACATTTTCTGTCAGTCTGAAGGATAGCCCATCTCATGGTCGTTCAAGACGCCACTTGGTTGGTGTTATTCTTGATTTCACGATGGAAAAAGGAGAATATCTCCTACCTGCAGGGACCGACGTCTCCGGAAACCAATAAAGATTATCTCTAAAAAGAGAACATACCTTAAGGCAATTCCTCGTGACCTTCAAATATCTGATTAACCACTTCTTGACCCGGCTGCAGGGGAACGATGCCAGGTTCGTCCATTTGAACTGTCTCTGTTGACTGGTACCCTGCATACAAAAAGTCCAGGTGCTAGGTACGACCAGTAAAGAAAAACCTGCTATGCCTACAGAGCCTTTGGAACTTTGTTAATTTTTCCTCGAATTTTACCAGACATTTCTCCTCGATGAGGGCGGCCAAGGCTTCGTCAGCTCTTTCTACCACCTCCGTTGGACTTTCAAGACGAGGATAGAAGGTCGGATTGGCAATTATTTCCCCACTGTGTGAGGATGACAAGAATCTCCACATCCTAGCCGCAGCCTCATGGTTATCGAGTCCCCCGAAAACGACGATGATCGGACACGTCTTTCCACCAAACGATACATGGAACTTCTCAAGAATGGACCATGTCCGGGCTGGGTCAGAATCTGCATCAGCGTAAAAGATAAGGAGGTCTGGCCGCTGCATTGTCTCTGCGCAAAGTTTTGAATGCCCAAGAAGTACCTGCTGGGTGTCAACATGGAGGCATTTATATTTTTTGTCACTGGTGCAGGTTTCTCGAGATTCTGCCACGGTTGGGAAGAGATGGGCCCTATTAGCTTGCTCCATGGAATCACAGATCATGATTAGAGGTGCCACCCTTTTCTCCGCTGAGCGGAGTAGAGCACGAACATCAGGCAAGGAAGCGGAAATCAACGAGTCTTCGTCCGCTCTCCAGGCTACGGCGTCGAACTTCGCTCGCATGAGATTGCGAAGAACGTCACGAGACCGCTTCAGCCGGTTTTGAATAGCAGGGTGGTCGCTGCGTATCGTGGTGACACATGCATGGGCATCGAACCGCATGCCATGTCTGATCAAATCTTTTTCATGTTCGGTCCACCACGCCTCCATGTCTCCTTCATAGTTCTCTAGCCCAGTAACGACCAAAGCCACTGGAACTTTCTTGCGACATATTGCAGCGTAGAAGATGTTGTAGTTCCGGAGCAGCGCTTGTCTGACCCTGGTACCGCGGACACAGTACAGAAGTAGATCGATGCCGTTCCACCGAGTTATCTGGCGGAGGAAAGCCTTAAGACTGCTCTCGGCTTGTCCGGCCGGAACAGTCCCTTCAGTGCCTTCGTCCAGCCCAACGGTGTCCCAGAGATTCACATTGAGACCATCAAGAACGACCTGGTGGCATTGGTACCGAAATGTGCACCCGGCAGCGTTATTTGAAGTCTGGGTGATATCCTTCCCTGCAATCATATTGATGACTGACGACTTTCCAACGCCACTTTCGCCGAACACAACGACGTTTCGAACTCGAAGCAATTCGCGCTTTGTTTTTGTCAACGACAAGTCAGCTGAGCAACTGTCGAAACATGTAACACTTACATCTGAGTCTTGCATGAGAGCAGAGAATGGGGGGAAACCTGACTTGCAGGCACTCTGCGCACACGAACTCGAGGATTCAGAGATACAGACAGAAGTCACCGGGATGGTCAATTTGTCAAGGCGCCGTCGAATGTCCTGTAAAATGTCAACAATTAGCAATTCATAGAGTGCCTAACATCCACAACCTGTGGTGCTTGTGGTTCTGGACCACCGAGTTGGTCATGAAGTTGAATGACGTCCTTGGATATTAGTGAATAACATGCCTGTCAAGAATTGTACCGCATATCACTACTTACTGGTAGGGATGCCTCATGATTTGGTGCAGGAAGACACTGTTCGCCAAGCCTGTCCATGCTCGCAGCCATCTAGCTGCAACAAAGTTGTATTCCGGGATCCGTCACACCAATAGTAAGTGGAAGTCCGCCGGTACCAATGATCCCTGAGCCAACGAGGCCAACGCATGGTAAACGCGACTCCATTGAAGTGGCAGTCCGACTTTGATCGTCACCTGAGCCGCTCATTTTCCTCACAAAAATGAACACAGCAAGTTGATCACGCATCCTGGCTTCAACACACTCATAATACGAACATCGCTCCAATCCCTCGACCCTGGGCCAGTCCAGTATCATACACGAGGAGTACTCATGCTGGTCGGTAACCTACACTGGGCAGCGCAGGTAATGCCTTGCGAAGTTCCCAATTGATCAACATTGAGAACGTCTCCAGCGGGTTCCTTACTCCGAAGTATTCGATACAGTTCAAGTTGTCAGCTAGTCCCCCCGCAAACAGGATCCCAGGTATTTGCAGGCTTGAAGCGTTTGCATGGGATTTCTGAACTGACGAACATATGCACAGCACTCCATGCCTTCACGCGATGTCGCTCAAAACATAGTCATATTTGGGGAAACTGGCTCAGGAAAAAGCTCGCTCGTTAATCTCATCATGGGTCAGAAGGTTGCTGCGACATCCTATGGCACCGACGGGTGTACCCTGGACTCCACCCTATACGAAACCAATGTCGGCGAATATCATCTCCGTATCTATGACACCGTGGGCTTAAACGAGCCTCGACTAGGGGCTGAGAATTATCTCGCCGCGATCGAGAAGGCTCATCGGTTGATAACTGCCTTGAACAATGCTGGTGGTATTCACCTGCTCGTGTTCTGCGTTCGGGGTGGCAGAATCACCGCGACTACCCAACACAACTACAGACTGTTCTACGAATTCCTCTGTCGTCGCCTGGTCCCTATCGCACTCGTCATCACGAACCTGGAGTCGGAGACACCAATGGAGCATTGGTGGCAACGGAACTCACATGAGTTCACCAGGTTCGGCATCAATGTCATAGCGCATGCGTGCGTCACCTGTACGCCGGGTTATGGAAACATGTATGCGGACAAATACGAAGAATCGAAGACTATCATCTCGGATCTTCTTGCCAAGTGTGCCGCGCAACACGCTTACGCCGTCGACACCCGAACTTGGTTCACCAACTTCTCAGTCTATCTCAGACAAATGGTGTATACCCAGCACGTCCATAGTAAGAAGCAAATGGTACACATGTTGATATCACGTTGTGGGATGAGTAGGGATGATGCAGAGGTCGTGGTTCGCAGGGTAGAGCAGGAGGAAAGCCAGCGGAAGGTATCACGATGTGCAATCCAGTAACCCCATGTAAGTTACGCACACCCCAAGTCCTGGTTCTCGTGTTCACTTCTCAAGTTTCCTCACTCCGCGCACCTTTTCCGTCTCCGTTTTATGTATGACATACCGCTCAGGTCGCGATATTTGACATGCGTCGAGCCTTCCAAGTCATGCCCGCGATGCGAACGCATACCATCTATTTCGGATACTGACCGGCCGGCGTAAATTTGTACCTCAAATCGGTACACCCAGACCTCCTGACATCAACGAGGCGTTGTGGGGGAAATAGCTAGTTTCCACGTAGTCCACGAGTGAAGATGTGGTGAAATCGATCGATCTAAGCAGCACCACAAGTATTCCTTGCCCGCGCTGTCAAGTTCGTGACCGGGCAAGACATATCATCCTGATTGTACGCCCCACCCCGCTGTCGCCCTCCCTTCTCCGATTCTTTTGCCCTTGCCTTCCGGGCCTATTTCCGACTTCGCGTTCGCGTTGCACCCTTCGTCTCCGTAGAAACGACCATGATGAGGCTCGCCACTGCTCCCCTTGCGGGTGTGTGCCCCGATGAAGAAGATCCACTATTGAAGGAGAGTAAGGTCAGAATCAGTCTCCAACGCTGTGGTGACCGAGACTGAATGCCTTGTGTCGTCTCTCAGATCCTACCCATGCCGCTGACTAGCGAGCCTCAGTCGATTCAGCGCCGATCCAACATTGTGCTCTTTGGAGAAATGGGAGCCGGCAAAAGCTCACTTGTCAACCTCATCCTGGGTTTAGATCATGATGTAGCAAGGATTTCATCTGGCGCCTCGAGCTGCACCTTGGACGCTAGACCTTACGACGTCACAATCCAAGGGCGGGACTTTCGCATATTCGACACTGTCGGCTTGAACGAACCTCACTCGCTCAGAGACCCAGATTGTTTGATCGGCGCTATCAACAAGGCATATCGTCTTGTCAGGTATTTGTCCGACACTGGGGGCATCAACTTGCTGGTGTTCTGTATACGAAGGGGTAGGATCACTGCCAACATGCAACAAAACTACCTGCTTTTCCACGACTTCCTCTGCCACAAGAAAGTCCCCATCGCCGTCGTCATCACTCATCTCGAGAATGAAGAAAACATGGAAAATTGGTGGCAAGACAACTGTCCTCACTTCACAGAGTGTGGCATCCATGTTGTCGGTCACGCTTGTATTACCACAAAACGACAGTTCGGTGACCGATATCATTCCTCTCGGCAGGCGGTCCACGACCTTCTAATTTCCCATGGCTGTGGAGCAGGCTTCACGCAGGAGAGGGTTAGCTGGCTAACGGAGTTGTTTCAGAAGTTGTTGGACTTTGTGGGCTTTCAACCCCGCTTGGATTCTTTCAAAGTCAGGGCGCAAAAACTTCGCGAATACGGACTTAGGGAGGAAGAGATAGCCGCACTGCTGGTGAAGATCAGTGCAGTTGACGAAGACATGGACCTCGTCAGACCACTGCGACCACATATCTTCACGCTGCTGCGCGGTCGCCGAAGCACACACATATGACGTCTACCGAAGTAATAAGTACATAACTAGACATCTATCCATGTAAGTTAGTGGAAGTAAATCAGCGAGGTATACGTCTGAGTTCTAATGGAATCCACAAGGATTAACGTGAACTGGAAGTAAAGAATCACCGCGTTAAGCTAATTGACCAGCCCTGTCACCAACATCGTCCAGATTGGTCGTCGAGGTCTTTTCAAACAAAAAGGAGATGGTTCCCCCTGGGACATCCCGTACGGATGGCAAGGGCTGCTTCTCGTCCTTTGCCACGATGTTCTCGAGGTCAACAGAGGTCAATAATGAATCCAGTCTAGACTGTGGTTTAACTGGCTCGGCATCGTCGTCATCCGCCAAGTAAAGGAGTCGTCGCAAAATATCATCGTGAACGTCATATTGAGTGTGGCGTCGCAGACAATTGATGTGAGTCCACTCCCCAAGCGCGGCGAGCTCGATCCTCTTCTTTCGAAGTTCCTGACGGCAAAGTCAACACGATTTTTTTCGGTCACAGTGGAACTTAGTCACCGCCTTCTCCGCCTGATCGAGTTGGATTGGGTCAAGTTGAGATGCGTTGATAAATCCCTCTTCGAAACAGTCGTCATCCCCCTCAGCAGTTACTTCCTCCGGTTTGATGCTCGTATCTATATTGTAAACACCTGACAGTCCTCGACCACCACATTCACAACCCAAGAGGTCGTGAGTATTGCAAGGTGTGTCGGGTTGAATGCGGAAGATGTCACGAAGCTAAACTTGAATTAAGTTTGTCGTTCGGTTTGATCGGAAAATCACTTACATCTCTCCGGGTGAATGAATCCGCTTTGGATCCGGCAGTTTCCTGAGTGAAGAATGAGTATGCCAGAAGTCCAAGAGTAACTGTCTTACATTTCCCATGAGGGCTAGAGGGACGAACAAATCAGTAAACACATGATCAGATGGATCATGCCACTAACAATTGCTCAACCCGATCTTGGTGACCTGCCGTTGGAAGATTTTCTCTGTGCAATAAACTGTGAGATCTCAGTCAAGGGACACTGGATATACTCGCCATCAATGGTCCCAGCTGTCAAGAATCGGTATATGAAAACTGGCCGTTTTTGGCCATCGCTATTTTACGGGATGAGTATCGAACTGAGCAACAAGACTCGAGCCAACAGACCGATGTATTCGTGCCATTGATTGTAGGTCATGGCTTGGGAGCAAATAATATGAAAGATGCCCAACAAGTTAAGAAGAACCAACACACCTTGGATTCCAATCAGAGTCAATGAGGCACAGACGTGAGGCACCGATAAGATTAAGTCCAACACCACCTGCTTTGGAACTTAGCAGGAACAGAACTATGGATCATATTAGGAGACATTATTGATTGTTGGTAAAGGAAACAGACAATGGCTTTGTTGAGAAGACTTGTTGAAGACATTGACGCGTTCTTGTCTTTTTGCGGCCGGTGTTTGTCTAGAATCACGTGTCATGAGATCTTCAACCAGGACTTGCTTTGCACGCACCCGTCTAAACGCAAGTAGGTGTAAGATTGCTTCTTGCAGAAAGCTTCGAGAATGTTGAGGGTAGATGTATAGTGAGACACTAAAATACATTTCTCTTCCGTGTGCTGCTTGTTGCTTAACTTCCAGCTAAATAGACATCATTCAATCTGGCATACCTGTCGAAGTGTTTTAAGAAGGCTTGCCAGCGCGGTCAGTTTGCCTTTAATGCGCGTCATCATTCTGTATCATGCAAGTCGAGATACGCTTACCACTAAGAGAAAAGTCTTCTATCTGGGCTCGCTCTGGAAGAAGTTTCACCGCTTCCGTGATGCCTGGACGTATCTTGTGCTCCCCTTTGGACATTCTAGCTTTATCAAGTTGAGCTTTCAACAGGACCGGGCTATTGCTGACTTTCGTCAGCATTCCGATAAGAGCAAGAGACTCGGCGGTCAACCCCTCAATCAATGTCTCCAGCTTCTCTGGATTGAGGATTGTGGCAAACATGGAGAGCTGCAACTTCGATGGAGTCACAAACACGACATATTCGTCTGCAATGCTATTTAACACGATGGTGTTATGCGACTGCGGGGACTAACGTTTGGGTGGTAGATAGTTTTTCAAAATTGTTGCCTCACGCCGCAGCACGAAGCTCTTTGCGATGGCGGACAGCTTGTATGTCACGTAAATCCTGTCGGAAGAATACATTACAGTGAACATACCTGAGTAGACCGCGCTTCCCCGATCTCGAGTTCCTTCGCAGTACGATCAGGCGCCCTGCTCTTCAGAATAGGAACTTCGTACACCCGTCGAAATGTATTGTAGTCATCTGGATTGGGGTCAATCAACCCAGCAGTGTAGCTAAGGTGCAATAGCTACCAAGCAAACCAGGGTTACAGAAGTCGGCCTATAAGTTACGTGTTTCCTTGTGTGGTGAAAACTAGTGCCTTACCGGAAGAAACTTACCATTGCATGAAACTCACTCAAGTCATTTTGGATAGGCGTCCCGGAGAGGATTATTCTCCTAGGCGTACGAAGTGCCTTGAACATCGTGGACGTCTTGTTATTAGCTGACTTTAACCTATGTCCTATTGGATTTTGGGAGATTGAAAAAAGACCTTCGAGGAGTAATTCCACAAACCTTCATCGCAGATTATTAGGCCAATTGGAGGACTGATTGTCGAAATTTCAGGTATCTAATCGCAGGAAAGCGACTTCTTTACTCACTTGCAATATGTGAGGTCATTTCTACAGAAGTATTTGAAAAGTGAGTTATACTGGGCAGTTGCTTGCCACGTACATGACACTCCTCAATTTCTCGTAACCGATTACGAGGACCTGATGAACTCGGCTAGGAAACAATATTTATGAGAATCCAAGGAACCTTCAAGGATACTCTGCGTACGAGTTCAAGAATTGCTTGATTTGGGTTTTATCTTTGTCCCCGGCCAAAACACCGATGCGGTCACGACCTAGCCTAGCTTGCAAGGATAGTAATCTAGGACCAGGCTTACCTACTCCAGACTCACCACTTGCGGAACTCGGCGCGCCAATTCTGAAAATGAACTCAGTCTGTGTTGCTACATTCCATTACCCGAGCTCACGTTAATGAGTGACACTGGGCAAACAATCAATGCCTTTCCGATGACACCCACTCCACCACCACCATAAGGGTTTTGTTCTGCGTTATCGTCAGATACCTTGAAATGATGATACAGGTACTGCCTTACTGAAGAGCGTCCAAATTAGTGCGATGGTCTATCTCTAATCAGTTACGAGGAGCTGAAAAGGACACGGTACATGCCTGCAACGTCTTCCCGAGACCCCTGGATGTTACAAAGTCAACATTTCTCAAGAGCTACAATGTAACACAACTGACATCTCATCTGCAAGAATGCAACCCTGACCCTCGTGCTTCCGTAGACCCATGACACACTCGTATAGGAAGCAGACACCTGAAAATCTGTATCATTATTACCCCTTTGTCCGAACAAAAAAAGGCAACCTTCAATCTGGTGAGGTCGTAAATGTTTTGCAACGATAGGATCAAGGACAACCGGAACAATAGGGAGGCTTCTAGTACACATGTATTAGCTCTGACGGAAGCGTTGGGTGGGATCACGGCACTTTTTGTTGAACTTTTCTGCGTGCTCTTTAGTCGGCACCTTCATGACCACCGCGCCGTCAGCGTCCGGATCGTGCCTAAAATCAGGTTGACGAAAGTTTTTTCACAGTGCAGAATACTCACAAAGGTCCGTTCAGCCGTTTCTTAGGAAGTTGGCCGTAGAAAGAGGCGGGGGGAACAAAGTTTTTTGGGACTATCGCCTGGGGGAAGTTTTCCTTCGATAAACAATCCTGTTGTAGGGTGATTGTAGGGGTTGGCGGAGATCTGTCCCAACCAACATCGTCAGCATCACTTGTTTCCTCTTCGACACCAACAATTGATGGCATTTGCGAAGGCGAGATATGTGAATCTAGCGAGATCTCCTTATTTCCAGCATAAAATTGATATCCATTTTGGAGTGGGAGACCGTCCCAGTCTTTATGTCCAATTCTGTAATTCATCGTTCAGTGCAGGAAATAGTGGGAAGTAAGGATCCGAACATTTTACCCTTCTCAGAAATCACAGTCAATTGATTTCCGAGCTGCTGGACAAATGCATCGCCATCCCATGTCTTGTGTTTTCTGGCTTGGGGCCGGCGCCTAGATCGCTGTTGTCGATGTGTTTATCCAAATGTGTTATATGCGTACCAATTTGCCGTCCAGCAGGACTTTGATCCTCGAGGCTCCTGTGCGGTAGCACTGGACTGACCAGAGAGTAAATTGACAGCCCGCAGGTCTACAACCTTCCTCGTGGGTGGCTTATACGGAGTGGCAAGATTCGAATGCTTCAACGGAACAAATTGCTTCTGGATAGTGGAAGGGACAGCGGTACTTGAGGTCACCTTGGAGCCACGACCGAAGCATTTCCCGGACAAGTAGTCCGCCCTTGAGATGGAGTGATCAATCCCAACTTCTTTTCCACCGAATTCATACTCTCCGCCTTCCTCTGCTCCAAGAGCATTCAGAGAGCCAGCGCCAATGCTGCAAGAAGGCATATTCAGTTGAGTGTTGTAACGATAGAAAGAGGCCGCATACAATTTGCCTTCTAAATCGTACATGGTCCCTTTTGCACCATTCAACACGAGAACTGCGTCACCATCCCAAGTCTTGTGTTTCTTGTATTGAGGCATCCGCCTGTTGACCATGGGATCAGGCAGACATGTATGAATCATTATTAATGATGTCTAAAGTGAACATACCACTGTATCATCCAGTATTCTTCCTTAAAGCTTCCACTAGCGCGCTCGGATGCACTACGACCACTGGGACTTTCAAGAGCGAGTCTCTTCCGACTGGTTTGATCCACCGGTTGCTTTCGTTTCTCCCCCACAACAAGAGACTGAAACGAGGGCATTGAGTCGTGGAATGAAAGATACGCGTCTGCCACTCGCTTCTGGGACCCTAAGTCATAAGTCAGAACCAAAGACGCGTGACAACAATACCGGAAATTATTCGACGCGTCTGTGGCACCAGACACGGCCGTTGCCGAAATGGCCACAAAGAATTCCAGGTATGTAACTTAAATACATTGTATGGAACATCGACATGAGCTCTCCGATTGTCAGAAGTGACCATGGTCACAGCCAGCTGACCCTCTTTTTTGAGACAGTGATCGCCTACAAATAAACGCAGGACTTGCCCTCACAGACTGCCATACACGAGTTCTCCGTCGATGAAAGTCGCCTGTACTCGCGTTTTAAGGATCTGGTCCGTCGAGACTGTCATGATATTTTGGGAGAGGACAACAAAGTCTGCACGCTTTCCGGGAGTGATTGATCCAAGTATGTCCTCCATGAAGGAGGCGTAGGTGGGGTCGATAGTCATACCTATCAGCTCCAGCCGTGAGACGCCATAGCTGCAGGTAGGCGGCAACACAAACACATACCCCGCAAAGCTTGTACACGAGTCAGACATTGCTCGGGGAACCTAAGCGCAGATTAGGCCACACGTATATGCATTTCCCATTTGGTTTAGCCACTTACCAACCGGAGGGCCCTTTGGGAGACGCACCGTCATAAGATAACCTTGTTATTGCTGCATAGAAACCAGAGACTGGGTTCATGTCCTCCACTGGAAAGTCAGAGCCAAGGGCAAGCCGGGCACCATGATCTAGAAGAGAGCGGAAGGCATACAAACCTTTCACTCGCTCAGGTCCCTGCGGTAGATGCAGTACGTAAGAAAGCCAGACAATACCCATGCTTTATACGCACGAGACGGTCTTCAGCATACCACATATCGCTGACGCTGTACGACGAATGGGTCAAGGTATGTCACAGGGAATAGGTAAGACAGGAGGTGACGCACGCATGAGTAGGCTGCACACTTGCGATTACTGCAATGCCGAAAGTTTTTTAGGCGTGCTTGAGCTAGAGTCGAGAGAACGCTCACGCACCACCTAGCCTGCCTACACGGATCATGTCTTCCTCTCTTAGTATCTGAGCATGCTCAAGACGAGGTCTCAGTGCTGTAACATTGACATCCCTGAGAGCAGCCTCAAAGGTATCTAGGACTATACTATTTGCGTAGTCGCCAATAGCGTGAATATTCTGAGTGAAAGGTTGTGAGGTAGACGCGTCAAGTTCGAGAAGAGACTCACAACTTGCCATCCATCTTTCAGAAACCGAGGGACGACTTTATGCAGTACTTCCTCATCTAAACGCATAAATCCCTTCGTTCTAGGATTGTCATGATAAGGCTCAAACAGCTGGCATTCAATTCGCTAAGATATGTCTTGTGGGCGTTTGCGTATCCGTTACTCACCGCCGCCCCACCAGATCTCAAAGCACCTACACAACCGAGTGATTATAAATGGACGTATTTAGTACATAAAACTGTCTTACCATCCGCGAAGATTTTAACGCTTCTAACGTTTAGGCGGCCATTCCCGGCATTGATGATAGTGTTTGAAGTATTCCCCCAGTAGGGGCCGGCCTCATCGAAGTAATGCATTCCGTAAATGCGGATCTGGATGGAAAATCAATCGTTATTTTATTCATCATCTAATAGCCTTCCACAAACGATTTCTCGCGGAAGACGAAGTAAAAGCTGAATTCACACTTACGGGAAGTAAACCTTCAGCTGCCAGTCTTTTGATTGCGAGTTGAGCCCCCGGCTATTAAACCATACGGTAATCTTACCTCTCGAAAAGTTCGAGTGATACGGGTCCCAAACCGGCGTCATGTATAGACGTCAAACCCAAGGACAAGGCGTCCTTTGCAGTTATTGCAAAACGTCTGCGAAGGTCATGTTCTGTCGGGATAGGTCTCTTCACCAACTGCTGCGCGTTGTCGAGCAATACACCTTGTAGAATGTGAGACTAGGCATCACACAGACTGCTAGCGGATTCGACGAACCAGTAGGATTTCCAAGTGCATCGCGAATCACGACGCCCCCTTCCACATCTCCCGGTAAAGGACCACTCCATTGAAGCACCGTCTTGGATACCCACAATGCATGCCCATCCTTGCTTTGGAGCACTACCGGCCTCCCACGGATGACCGGATCCTCATCGAAAGCATCCTTTTTGGACCGCGGGGATGTAACACATGTTTACAGACGAGAACACCAGGGACAATCAATGATACATACCGCAGTAGGCCACTCTTCCACCGGCCAGGAAGTGTGGTCCCATCCCCAACCTTCTATGAACTTGGATGTGTTATGGTAGACATCCTGATGTTCCATGATATAGCCTCTGACGAGCGCAATGGTTTCTGCGAAGAAAAAAAGGATAGTTGGTGGAATTACCGCTTAACCAAAAACACTTACCATTGATGGACTTGCCACCTTCTAAGGGAAGTTGTTGATTGGCACCATACTCCAATATGTGTGCATGTGAGTCTACGCGGCATTTTTACTTTGTGTGATGTCTAAAGTGGCACTGGACTGACCACTCAGTCCAGGTACCACGATCGACTGGTCGTCGATGTGTCGAATTCGGAGCGTCGATCCAGAATTGTTGGCAGCATACCAACGAGCAGTGACATCGTCTGGTATATCATGAGTTCGTCCAGACGTGTAAATCACTGGGCGAGAGAGTACCTAGAGAACCAGTGTCGACGATAAACTCATCCTGAACGACGAAACACTGAACAGTGGGGTTGGCGTCATCGACAGTGTATATCCTTGCACCAGAGCGCGAGCAAATGGCGTAACAATCGGCAGAAGCCGGTAGTATCCGCGTGTAAAACCAGAAAAATGCAGACATTGCAAGAGACAAGAAAATGAGGACAGTCTTAAGAGCGACGGGAGCACTCGATCGGAGGCTGCTTTGCGTCGCACCATTGTTACTTTGGGTGCTCTTTGGAGCGGGTATGGTGTCTGCAATGTTCCGTCGGCGTAGCTCCGACATTTTATCGACGCTGGTAGCGTCAATGCGACAGGTCTGAAAAACGTACGGCGCTGGCGATAAAAGACAACAAGGTGCCTGGGCAGTAAGAGAGCCTTTATAGTCAGATTGCACATGGGGTCACGCGCTGGCGCTTGTTGAAACGTTGACAACTTGATGAAGTACAACACGCATGACGAGGTTCTGATGGAGAAATCTAAACAGTTTTTTTACGAGTCCACGCTGAGAAAAGATTACCGGGTATGAGCTGGATCTTGCTAACCACAAGTCTTAAGGAGCTTGGCCACATATATAAGCGTGAGAATCGCGACAACAATCAATCAACACGTTGACACCATAGGCAACTTGAAACTGTAGGCGGAGAGTTGAGGGAAGCTTCGACATTCAACGTTCAACAACAGGGTTTCTCGTTCGCCATGCCATGGAACGATGCGCTCCGGGCAAGAGATAATAGGTTCTTTGCTTCTCTGAGCTCGCACAAAGTTCTCCTCTATGCCACGATATCCTCCATTGCTGTCTCTGCCACCATTGCTAGCGCCCTCAGGAGCCATAGCAATTTCTACTCCCTTGCTATCCACCTCTCCAAGAGCAATCGGAGTGTATTGGTCAGTCTTCATTTTCAACATACAATATTCCCTCCATCTTATCCTCCGCCAGATCCTCGCCAATTTCGGGCTCTTGGTTGCACTGCTCTGTGCTCAATGCGCCAAGTGTATATTCTTTGGTTCCCTCCGCCCTCAGGAAATTGAGGTAGGTCGCCACATCATGCAACCAATTAATCTGATGTGTCCAATGATCGATTCAGCGACTTTATGATCGTCTCTGGTTCTTTGTGACTGAGTCACTCCTCGCGTTCACTATTTTCCGAGATGACTTCGACATCCCGTTCCTTCTCATGTTCGGCTTCTTGCTTTTTGTCAAATCTTTCCACTGGCTGGCTTCCGACCGCATCGAATGGGTGCGTTGTTTACTCCTTTGTCATTTGCATTCATTCCCAGACGACTACTTCGTGGCAGATGGATCAGCGTCCATATCCTGGACCACCAATATTATTTCATATTCGGATGACCACCTTGTTAACTGTCCTTTGGTCCATTGATTTATTCATGTTCGCATTCGCCGTCGACAGCACAACCAAGAACGGCGTTGGTGGCATGATGATGTTTGCGAATGAAGTAGGTATGCACAACCTTGCAACGATTTTCTTACCAATAGATTCAACAGTACGCTATCCTCATGGCTAGTGCTATGAACGTCATAGCTAAGTATCTGATCTGTGTCATTGATCTTCGCCGCGCACAACAGAGAGGTGGAGAGAATGCCCCTCCTTGGCAGAACAAGAGCATGTGGATCTTTTACGTTGAGCTAGTGACTGGTATGTTAACCCTTGTACTACACGCGCTTTGTCTTAACTTCTGGTTGACCGACTCAGATTTCCTCAAGCTTATAACATATCTTCTGTTCTTCTTATTTATCGTGGCTCTGTACGGGTTGCCATTAAACATTATCAGGGACGTATACCTCACCGGACGCTCGTTTGTGACGAGGCTTCGCGCATTGATCCGATACCGCGCAGCTACCCGCAATATGGATGAACGATATCCAGATGCAACTGAGCAAGAGATGTCAGCCATGACGGATCGCACCTGCATCATCTGCCGTGAGGAGATGTTTTATCAAGGAAGACCCGCAGGCACTCAACCAGAGGCACAACCTGCTCTCGATGGACCAAATATGTCCCCGAAAAAGCTACCCTGTGGACACATCTTTCACTTTTATTGCTTACGTTCGTGGCTCGAGCGCCAGCAAAGCTGCCCAACTTGGTAAGGCCTCTTGTGATACATTAGTGTTTTGCCAGCCAATGGTGATTCGGTGTTTTGTAGCCGACAAAGCGTCCTCGACAATCTCCCACAGAATCAGCAACGCCAACCCCAAGCTGCGCGACCACAACCGCAGGCTGGAGCCCGCCAACCCCCAAACCTATTTGGATTTCACCAGGCTGGCGTTCAACAACAACCAGAAAATGATGCCCTCGCTCGGGTTTTAGGAAGATTTGCGCGGAATGCCGCTCAACCACCGCAGGCGGCTGCCGCTCAACAACCTCGAGCTCAAGGGCCACAGAACACAAGCACTCAGGGTTGGGTTCCTGGTTCAACGCCAGGTGTGGTCATTCAGTACAATATTCAATATCAAGGTCATCCACCTCATGGCCAAGTGCAATTACCCCAACCCTCACAGCCTGTACCGCCGTTCACTGGCTTCGTCGGGCCCAATCAGGACTGGCATCCGTGGGATTTTGATCAACGATGGCTGAATCACAGAGGTGCACCACAGGAACCTTCTACCGGTGCAAGTGGCAACCAAGTACCCACATCGCAGGCACAATCTCATGATGCTCCACAAACACCAGCTGAAGCCGCCGCTCAAGCAGCCTTGAGGCGCTCCGGTGGACACTCCACTACATCGGCTAGTTTCCCATCGCGTTCTGAAACCGTACCTGTGGCTTCGGACTCTAATGACACGTCAACATGGAAGGTTCCGTCTTTGATACCGCTGGACAGTAGCCAAGTAGCGGGGAGTTTGCATATTCCGTCGCAGCCAGCAGTACATGATTTACATTCATCCTTGCCCGCAGCTCCTCCTGTGCCAGGAGCTCGCTCCAGCTTGTCCCCTGCCAGTTCTCAAGCCGCCAGTCCACACTCCTGCGTCCGGAATAGTGATCACTTAACAGACGCCCAATTGACACTCCTGGACCGAAACACACGAGAAGCGATTGACGAACGAATACGAATCTTGCAAGGTGTGTCGAATACGATAACCCGCTGTGTGGAAGACCTCGTTAGGGTGAGAAGCGCTCTCCCTCCACCTTTGTCTACGGCATCACCACAGTTCCCTCCGAATGTCACAACAAGCAATGTACACAGTATGTTTGTCGTACCTCGCAAAGAAGGTTACATCGCTGAATTGATTGCTCTTTCAGCAGATAGAGATTCTCCGCCAATCACTACTGCATTTCCCGAGGCTGAAGCATCGGCTAGCCTATACACTGGAGAGTCTTCATAGGATTATCCCCGTGGATGTAAACAGCGGAGTCTTCGAGGCATATGTAAAACTTGAGTGGTAATTTTATAAACACAATGGTGGTTGTTGAATTCAGAAATTCACCAACGCCTCAGCTCTACTTTTTACCAAGTCTGGATCTACATTCGCTTTGTTAATCCTGGAATAGAATGACTTGAGTATCGATCCAAGTACTCGCTTCGGATTACCGTCCCGGGGGCAACTCGAAGCGACCTCTTTGAGTACTCTGTCTATCTCTGCTTCTGAGAGCATGGGCGGTAGGTATGCAGTTATGATTTCTGCTTCTCGGGCTTCCTTTTCTGCAAGGTCGAGTCGCTCGCCTTTCACGAATTGAGAAGCAGAGTCGGTCTAAAATTGCAGTGTGAGTAATGTCTCTGGACATGATCGAGCGACAACGAACACGCCGAAGGATCGCTTTGCGCAGGACACCGACAATCACGGAAGACGGGACCTTGGAACCAGAGGACTTGTCCAGATTGTATACTTCGGAGAGTAGGGACTGTATGTGGTAACGTGAATGCCTGAATCACCCACGACATTGTACAGAGCAAGCGTACCCTCAAAGTCATGGATGACGCCTGGTCCTTGTTCTATTTGCGTATGAGATACCGAGACCAATGAAAACGATACGACAGAAAATAGGGAACTGCGTGCATACCTTCATAGCCTGCTTCACTCCAGCGAAAAGCTGTTCTCGGATTCCTGAAGGAGAAATTAGCTCCAACTTGACGCCTTCGACGTTCACGAGTAGAACATTAACCTTCATTGGCGAATGGAGCGCTCGAATGAAGATGACGGCCAGTAAAAAGGATTCTGGAACTTTTTGAACATTGAGACAAGAAGTTCATGACCAGTACTAGTCTGCCAGATGTCCCCTCCGTATCGGAAGACTCAACACGCCAGCCGAAGGTTTGCCCGCGATCACGTGTTGGTGGCGATAAGATTATCTTGCAGTTATTATCAGTGACCCACCTGAGACATTGACGACGTTTGCGTTGCTGCAATTCTTATGGCTACTCAAAACTCCACGCCACATCTCCCGAGTACTGGGTGTGTTCAAGCAATTAGAGAGTCCTGCAGAGAGCTTCGGGAAGCTCAGAATATCCAGGTGAGTGACTACATAGTCCTCCTTCGCGCGTATCAAAACTCTATTTTATGGATTACGAACACGATGTCGCTGCCACCAGGGCTGATGGCGCTGATGCCACAGCCTCTGTGATGCGAGACCCATATCTGCTTACTTCCACGTATCATAGAGCACAGCGTCTTACCAAGTCCCCAATCCCAGGTGACAAGTGATGCCGTGAAACGTCTATTGTTCTCTCCCTCATTCCTCCATACGTTCAAGCGTGTATCGAGCAACCACGGGCTCCACTTCCCACTCAAATTTCCCTCGGTCCTATCCGAGTTAAATTTCCTCTCTGTACTTTGCCTCCTTAATTTTGCCTCAGGGTATCGCGTACCTCTTCACGAACAAACTGGGCGGGGTGCATGGGACAACATAAGAGCGCTTGCGTTTGGGATGTACTTGTCCTCCGCCACTGGCCAAGGTGATTTGCTCACCGCCGGGGGCATGAGAACAATCACACCGCAGCAAATCGCAGAACTCATGTCTGTCAAGATATACGTGGAACGATCTCATGAAACGCTACCGGGCGTGATTGTTGGAGAGCTTGGCGGACATGCATACGATCTAGTCAAATTGATCAGCACCATGTTGAACGAGACGGGAGAAATATTGGAGCGATCAGGAATGCCAGACTTGGGGTCATTCGTCCTGCGAAGCCTAACATCAAAACGCTCTGGAGGAAGTGATGTGACTGTGGATGACATTCTCAAAGACGTGCGTCCCTAGTACACCTCACATTGATTGAGCCAAGACCAACAGCGTTTTGCAGCTCGTGTGCGCTTTCCCTGCATTTCGAGACATGGCAGTCGTGGACGGAAAACGTCAGTCATCCACCTGGGTCCCCAGAAGTGGTGCTTAATGTCAGTTGTCTGGAAACAGCCGTATATTGTTTCAAGAAGGCACTCTTCCTGATCCACGGGGTAACTCTGTGCTTTGGGTCGTCTTCCCCACCACCGTTCCCGCTACCAGACACCACAAAATTGCCTGTATTTACAGATAACATCCTTCCCTCTCTACTGATTCACCTGGGAGTGTTGGACCTTTCGGAGGCAAATGATGCTGCGTTGCGGAGTATATTCCCTGATGCTGCGAACGATACTAATATTGCCACGCTCCTCGCGGTTCCCAAGGACACGCCAGGGATAGGCACTGCTGTGGCTCCAGGAACGAAGCCAAGGACGGTACCACCAAAAGAAGGACCTGTCCTCACTTCGGACCAGGCATATATTCTGCGCGCCGCTGCTGTCGATGCTTGCGAGAAAATCGCTGAATATGCACATCAATTAGACGAAAATAGCTTGTCAGATGGTCAGAAGTGGATCAGGGATATCACTCTTCCAGAGTTGGATGTGTGGCTTTGGGCGGTCGCAAAAGATAGATCAGACTATAAGGAACTTGAAAGATTCGTATTGCGCGACACGGTCTTCTTCTGAGGTAGGGAAGGACTGCTGTTGTGAATAGTGATTGACCCGCAGCTGGGAATGGGCGCGTGGTGGAAATGCGATGGGGATAGGATGTGACGAGTTGTTTCGTAGATAGCACATGGACGCAAAAGGGGAAAGAATCAAATTAAAGGCGAGTGTCCATCAGTTAGGAGTGTCAGCTAGACGGTATCTGGATCGAAGTGCGACGATCACGGTACGCCGCCGGTCATCCACCAGCAACCCACCTTCTGGACATCACTTCTCGCCTAGAACGGGAAGTAATATACATCCGTGAAGACAATCAATCACACCGCGGGGCGGCGCAAAGACAGCAAGCTTCGAGTCCATTCCTTGGCCGCATCAGGGAATAAGCCTTGATGACGCGCAATGCATCCGAGAGTCGGGGTGTGTATAAAGGTTCGGCATGATTGGGACATCAGTGCCGCTGTGTACCAGTCATCAGTGTTGCACAGAAATATGCGGGGGCGGACCCTTTGACAAGGGTTTTGGGCTGTGGGCGTGCTGTGATGTAGGATCATGATATCATTTGAGCGTAATCGGGTCACCACCTGCCTGTGATCGAAGAAGGCACTGCGGTTAGTGCGCAGCGTTCAGTACGTCCTGGAAAGGCCTGTCACGGCAGGGAATGGAATCATAATCCTACGAGAATAGCTCCTTTAACGCTGTCTGGCATATGTGAGAAGCACGGGACCATAAAGATCCAACGTCATCCTGCTGTGAGAAGCGACCCATGAGATGCCATGGAACTGCCCAAGCGGGCTTCACGTTCGTCGTGGTGAGAAAACGCAAGGCCTAGAGACGGTGCCCGATCGTTGGCAAGATACAATTTATGGCATGGCACAGTGCTTACTTCCAAAATCCATATCTCGTGTCGCCTGGGTGACTATTTTCGAGCCGAGTTTACGGGAGAGTCGAGTATAAAACTGATAGACCCTCCTGGCGCAAGGGAAGGTGCTAAAAGAACTGCCGGTGTCCAATCCACCCCTGGCCACCCGGGAGGCCTTCTCGCCGCTCCCATCAACCTATCGGAGACAAGCAGCCTGAGACATGTCCACGCCCGAGAATGATGATTTGGAGATATTCAGCACTCCACCCACCTCACCGACCATAACCCGAACAAACCTGAACGCGGACCACGACACAGACATGAACTTTTTACCAACCGAAAGTGTCATTCGGCCTTCGCTGTCAAGACGAGGCAGCAGACTATCAATCGTGTCGTCCCTGCCTTGTTTGCAAACGAACATTACCTGGGACCGCGACATCGTAATCGAGCAGCGGTCATCCGCCAATTTGGTTGGTAATAAGACCATCGCCACACCGCCGCCGACGATTGCCGACACTATTACGCATCAACCTGCAACCAGTGCAAGCAACACAACACCCGTCTCCATTTCAAGTTCTCCCTCAAGTTTCGGCTCGATACCCTTGTTTATGGATTCATCTCATCTGCCCAGGAAATCCCCATGCTTCGTGCACTCCCACCTCGACAAGGGTGCATTACTCCAGGACTGGTTGCACGCAAAGGAGAGCGAAGTCCTTGGCACCGACGTTGGTGTAGCCAGGTCCCTTCAGCAGCCACGACAACACCATCAGGGCAACCAAGAGGTTTCTCCGCCAGTGGAGCTTCCATGTAGAGACGGTGCCACTCACATCTTGTCTGGTAGTGAGGACGACGACGATCTTCACAGTGGTAGTTTGACGAGGCAGCTTGCGGAGACTGCCGTTGGTGTTCGAGAAATGAGCAAGCAGCTGGGTAAGTCGTTCTGTGCTCGACGTGGTGCTTCCTGCTCATTTCGTACAGGCCGTGCTCGGATACGCGCAAATATTCAAAGTGTCCTCATCGTGACCAAGGCTCGAGACAACAGGCTTATCAAGTTGACTCGCGAACTCGCGCTTTACCTCATGCTCAAACCACGCCATGGTCATCGTGGTCTTATCGTGTGAGCAACACATTAATGGTCTTTGTCATGTTCTGATGCACGTGTACAGTTATGTAGATTACCAGCTACGACAGTCTAGGCGCTTTGATGCTGCTGGCATCAAACGTGACCATCCCGAGCTGTTCCAACCATTTCCCAGCAGGAGGTCGTCGAGTAATAATTCACTGTCGTCTATGTCATCATCCACGTCTCAAGAGGACTCTAATGTACAACAAGAGGGGCAACTCCGGTATTGGACCAGTGAAATGTGCAGTCGTAGTCCGCACCTTTTCGATTTTGTTATCACTGTGAGTGTGAGTGTGCTGCCTTGTTACATAATTCTAATAGAATTGCAGCTGGGGGGTGACGGAACTGTCCTTTTTACTTCATGGTTGTTCCAGCGCATTGTTCCACCGGTCCTCCCGTTTGCGCTGGGCTCTCTAGGCTTCCTCACAAACTTTGACTTCGCGGATCATGAAGCAGTGGTGGACTCTGCCTTTGATGCGGGTATCCGAGTCAATCTTCGTATGCGATTTACCTGCACCGTATACCGTGCCGTATTCGATAAAGGAATGCGTAGGAAAGCGGTTAAGAAAGGCGAGACTGGCGAGATCATGATGAAAGATCTAAGGAAGGGTGGCTGGGAAGCACTCGAGGGCGGTTGGTCAGGCGGGGTCTTGCCCGACGGTGGTAAATGCACCAAGGACAGGGAAATCATGTGCTTTACCACCCGTCCCGTGGAGACGTTCGAAGTCTTGAATGACCTCGTCGTAGATCGGGGACCAAGTCCCTACGTCAGTTTGTTGGAACTGTTTGGTTTGTGTGGATGGTTTTCTCCAGTAATCTCATCCTGACTTCGATGCCACAGGCGACGAACATCACATGACCACCGTACAAGCGGACGGGCTGTGCGTAGCCACACCGACTGGGTCAACTGCATATTCAGTGAGATTAGTTTAAAGGTCATTCCATTCGAAAATACTAACCATGTGAAAGCTTTCCGCTGGTGGATCTCTTGTCCATCCAGAGATCCCTGCCATTCTCATTAGCCCAATTTGTCCCCACACGCTCTCCTTCCGTCCTATGCTCCTTCCCGATAGCATGGAACTCAGGATTTGCGTTCCATACAACTCTCGCAGTACTGCATGGGCTTCATTCGACGGTCGTGGGCGGGTGGAACTAAAGCGTAAGTCGGCCTTATACACGACGTCGCCCGATTCTGCGCTGAATCTCGGGAACAGAGGGTGACCATATCAAGATCAGCGCCTCAAAGTACCCGTTTCCCACAGTATGCGCGGACAAGCAGTCCACTGACTGGTTCCATTCGATTTCTCGCACCCTTAAGTGGAACGAACGCCAGAGACAAAAATCATTCGTCGTCGTGGAGGAAGCACCGGTGAAGACAAGCCGTACGCGGAGAGCGACTTTTAGTTCCATTGCAGATGGATCACTTTCCTCCGAACCCCTCGAAGAAGAAGTGGAGGAGAGTGATGAAGAATGGGTAGAGGATGATGACAAATTCGATATTGATGACTCTTCAACTGACGTTCTGAACGACGAGCAAAACCAAAATGAGATGGCATCGCAAACCGATTCTGAACTCGAGGTGGCTGCCGCTGCCCTCAGACACAACCTCACTCCCAGGTTCTCTCGTTCAGCAAGGTCGAGGTCGCGGTCAAAATCGGGGTTACATTCAGGGGTTGATACCCCGGGGCGGTTTGCGGGACCTACCCATTCGCCACCACATCTCTCGGATCATTATCACTCAGCGTTCACCTCCGAGATTCCCTCTCCAACTATCTCTGAATCCTCTGATGACTCTTTGTTAAGCATGGACCGTGCCCAACGAGGCGCCAGAGATGACCTTCATTCGGCACAACATTACTTCAGTGGTCGTAGTCGGATCCCTCGAGATAGGGACCTCGACGACGATCTCCAGACACCCACGATACCAGGTAGCATTTCTGACAGAGGGAGCCATCCTCATCTCAGAGCGAGCTCGAGAGAGAACGATCACCAGCATCGTCGCGCTTTTGCTGTATGGGGAAATGACGAAACCGACAGCGGGACAAGCGACAGTGACCTTTGAGGATAACCTCTCGCTCACTTGTTGGTGGTTGACCTCTTTCTGCCCTTCATTTCGTTCTCATCCAACCATCAGCATCCTTGGGATTTAGGGACTTTGTAACGGTGCGGGTGTAGTTTTGTATGTATGTAGTATAATTTAGCTCATAAGCCATTTGATCACGTGTGGGATCGCGTTCTCGTCCCACCAAGTTGACGAAGTCAACTCTAGTTATGACTCTGACATGACAGAGCCTAGTGGTGTTCACCTCACGACTTCCCGGGTCAATCGTCTTCTGAGACCTCTCAGGAACAAATGTAACAGTCTGGCTGCACTCCCCAAGGCAGCGACGGCGTCTCGTGTCACCTACTCGAAGCAATCGTCCAACTGGGATCCTGAGAGCCGCCCCCCTCTCACTGTGCTCTGCTCCTCAGCGGGGACCAAGAAATTGGCGCTCGACCGACATTCTGCAGACGAGTTCGAGCTCTCAAGACGGATCCATGCGGTCTGTGATGCCTTCAAGAATATTGCTCATGTTGCCTACGGTCAACCGCGTAGCGAACGCATTCTTAGTCTTGCTGCAATGTGCACTCTGGTCGTTGGTGAAAACATGCCCGCTGCAAACTCTGATAGCACATCGGTTGATTCCGGTGAAGACTCAACCGAAGAAAATGATGTACTGGACGTAGATGGGATTTACGAGGCCGTGCCACCACATTATCGCAGGTATTCGTCGCGTCCTCCCCGAGTGCAGTGGCAACTGACTGGTGCAATCCTAGGTTCTTGATTGTGTCGCATGCTTTGTCCATGATCTTATGCATCTGTACCCATCACCATACCCTCGTGACCATCTTATTCGACCACTGCCTCTCGTTCAGTCTGGTTCATGAATCTACTCATCTCTTGAATATTATTCTCGCGCAAGCATTTCTATCATCTAACTCGTCCTACCCGCCCCCAATCACGCATCCAACGCATGCAAACTATCTTCTTGACCTTCACGCAAAGTGGACTACAGGAAACAAACCGTCTGGGACATCTCCGGGCTCCTTGCTGTTCACTACATCCGCATTCTGCCAAGCAGTACTTGACACCTTGTCACGAACTTCTTCCTACAACTCACGCATTCTATGGACCTCCAAAGTGTTGAACAAATTATTGCACACTGTCGAAAGTTGCGATATCGACTCTTATATTCTCATTATCCGCACGCTTTCTCGGAGTTTCTGGGAGATATCGGGCTCTTCGCTGGATTCCATACGAGATGAAGCCCACCTTGTGGTGCTCAGGAACAAGCTCTCCGAGTTGATGTCGAATCTATTGGATCTACTTTTCGCTCAGCGTGATTCACATTTCTCTCTCCTAACACCATCGAGAATCTACGCTGCCATCGATATACTCTATGATTGTCGTGCTGCTCGACTTCACTGTTTGCGGATGCCGACCCCAGGCTGTCCTATCGACCTTCAAGATATTGTCATTACCCTTACAGCGCACATATTGGTAGCTTTCCGGAACTCAATCAATAATTCCGACCACCTGGTAGCCATACTGGATGACTCGAGTCCTGTTCCAACTACATTTTCCAAGCTAATGGTGTACTTCAGCCGGCTGCAAGAGAGCCAAGCATTTGAAGACTTCGTAGAAGCATTCCTCGCAGAGCTGAAAATGTACTCGTCTGCCTTTCGCTCCGAGAAGCTATTTGGGCTCGACGCCTCATTGTGGGCATGCGCACTCCACCACTTCGATACATCAATAGCGAGCTCTGAGAAGGCTAGTTCTACCCTTGTAACAAGGTACAAGCGACAGCTTATGGAAGCGGTGGATGCAGCGGAACGTCGGTGCTTTGGAGGGGATGTGGACAGTAGTCCCGTTGTCTCGTCCATTCGCTCGAATCGTGCAAAACGTACACGACGCGGGAGGTTAAGCGGACACTGGGAGTGGGAGGACATGGTCGGGTCTTGGATTCGAAAGACGCCAGTGCACAAGAAACAAAAGGTTACTGATGGTCGTCCGTATACCTCATCGCGATACAGTCATTCACGGCCACGGGGTAGCACAACCCCCAAGGTTGTGTCTGGACCAATATCCGTCTCCACGCCCTTGTCAACCTACTATCGACGTTCATCCACGTTCTCCCCATCATCTTCCTACTCTCGGCTCTCCGAACCCGAATCCCGCACGGAAGACGGGTCCGAATACCAAGAAGAGAGTGACAAGGAGAACTATCCTAGGAATCCCCTGCCAGTAGTCAGGGGATCCCGTCCAATCAAACGTCGAAGTTCAAATTTCTTTTCTCTATTAGCCGACGCCCAGACGAACCGTATTGTACTGCACTCAAAACGGCGATCCGAACCGAAACCACCATCTTCTGTCATATCCGAGAAGTACGTGCTACCGCTCTCCTCGCAAGAGTCCCGGCATGCCCCGCGCAGGCAGGAACAGAAGGTAATTTGCAGAGAAGTGTCGCCGGGGACTTTACCCCTTTCCGACGATTTATTGGATTTGTTTGCCTATGCGTCGTCGTCACCAGCCAGGTATTGAAATGAGAGTCAAGTATTAGTACTTAGAGCGCGATTGCAAAAACGTGTATGTGATTCCCGAAGCGTAACAGTTGTCATTGATTGCATCAAGCCAAGTTACCAGCAGCAAATACTTGGGCTGGCGACTGGCAGACAGAAAATGGTACAGCGCTTTCCACCTGACTACTAGAGCGTATGGCCTCGAACTTATTCGCAGCGGCACTTCCACGTTGCCGATTGAAAAGAGATGACTCGCGTCCACACCATGTGTCTGCCTCATGCATATTGTGAGGAAAATCTCCCGTGCGGTGAACTGGTGATTTGTGGAAGAAGAAGCAGGGGGGACTCAAGCTGAGCCTCCGGCTGGTGCCAATAGTTCAACGCAGCAAACGCAGCACTACAACCTTTCAACTCGAGGTGTAGGACTACCACGGGAACGAGTATTCATTCTCCCTCTCTCTCTGAGTCGTCAGTGGGTATGTGTTACAGTATGCTTGTCAACTCCTAGACGAGAATTGGCAACCAGAATGTCTAGATCTGACCACGACAGTTCTGCCCATCTCATATCTCCTCCATACTCTGGTCCAGCATCGAAGGCACACTCGATGGATCAAGATTCTTTCACCAACGTCAAGGTCTGTCTTCTTTCGGACAATGCGTTCCATCCCATGTGAGGCTGAGGGTGTTGCGGTAGCACACAAGGATGGCCACTTTGAATGTTCTGTTCCTCGGAGAGACAAACATGGGGGAGAGTTCTATCATCGACCTCATTGCAGGTCCAAGGGAGCAGAAGAGAACCCTTCCCCACGCCGGCCGCCCCGCACTTGGTAATAACGTTGCACTTGATGGCAAGATATTCACACTATATGCTTCACCCACGAGCGAATCTATATCCCCAGTGGTGCTCAGAGAAGGAATTCAGAAGACATTGACGGACCTTCGCAGGAATGGCGGTATTCACCTGCTCGTGTATTGCATGAATGCATTACATTCCACTTTGTGGATTCACGAAATCCATCGTACCATCTCTTCCTATTCAACTCCATCTCCGCCCATCCCCATGGTCGCCGTCATCGCTGGAATGTCTGATGTGGCTCAGCAAGAGAGTTGGTGGTCCGGCAATGAAGGTGCCCTGGCCTATCAAGGGCTCCACTTCGATGACCACGCATTCATCCGGATGATGGCCACGGGTACCGGAGACCACATCTCAGAAAGTCGTCGTGTCCTTCATGCGCTCATTCTCCAACACTGCGCTTACACCCCCAACTCCGAAACGGGCTCGGACTTGCAATGTACGGCTTTATACAAACAACGATCTATAGGAAACTCATTTCAGTTCCTCCTTGTCACGTTAGCCGAGAGACCTTCCCCTCACACATCTGCCAGTTCCAAGGCCATCGACGTCGTACTGCTTGGGGAGATCGGCGTAGGTAAAAGCTCACTCATCAACCTGATTGCAAAGGAAGACGTTGCCAGAGTATCATCGGACACCATAGGGTGTACTGAGACTGTCGCCAAGTATACCTTCAAGGAGAAGGGTAGAACCTTCCATATACACGACACGCCTGGTCTCGTTGATCCTCAGATGGGTGTCAAACCCTTCGTTGATCCAATCGATACCACCCAAAAGCTGATACACAGCCTCGGGAATGGAAACGGCCCCGACCTACTTCTTTTCTGTATTGACAACTCAAAGCCGACGGTAGCTCTTCGAAGAAATTATCGTTTATTTTGCAAAATCATTTGTGGGGGTAAAGTTCCGTTCGCTCTCGCTATCACGAAACTCGAGGAAGGTCAAGATGCAGATCAATGGTGGAGCCAACATAGGGCCACGATTCGGGAGTATGGCATTGACTGCTCAGGGTACGTTGGTTTTGGCCGCGAGAAAAAACATTCGGGTTCCAACGCGGACTCGGAAGGGATGAGAGAGTCCCTTTTGTCGTTTTTTGCCACATGCATCGAACGACAGAAGAGTAGGAAAAGCTCGCTGCGTTCCTCAATGGGACGCATGGTCAGTTCGTTCAATTCCTTCTTACGTTCTCAAGCATCGGCGCGGGAAAGGACCTTGATGAAGCAGTGCGGATTGGAGGAGCAGACCGCCCGAGAACTTGCCAACCGGATAAAGCAATCTTACAGTGAGAGGGTGCACACTTGATTCTCGTCCGTATATTTGATATCACTAATTGAATCTTTATCTCTTTGATACCAGTCTCTCGATAGTTACGCAACTCGAATATGAAGATACCTCCAATCTCAAGAGCCTTGGCCAGTCTGAATCTCGTTAAAAAAGTAATGTTTGCAGTGGCGCTGCCAGACTACCAGTAACGACCGTGCGATGTCGAATCAAAACCTGAATGTGCATACTTTTGGAGTTGGTGGCTCTAGAAACATTACGTCTTCGTCAGTAACAATTCGTTCGTACTATCTAGTCACGACTGCTGCGGCCCACAGCTGTTAGCCATTGAAGTTGATGTGAAGCAGAGTTATGGACGGTCCAGACACGACACAGATACATAGCCCTTAGCCTCGATAGATCACTTTTCCGTTGACCGCGTGCAGAATGCGTAAGGGCCCGCGCCTGTAGAGCGTGGTTATCGTTTGCTGCGCGACGTCCACGATGTTTACAGTAATTGACCTGTCACCTTAATTCACCGTGCAGACCACGACTGGCACTGGCACAGCATCTCTTGGTTGCTGGTGAGGTCCGTGACACGGAGTCGTCACCGGTAGTACTGACATCCGAGTCTATCGAACTCTATCTACCTGAATGACCGGCTTTGATCAACCTAGGCGGGAGGTACGAACGATGGACTGTGCACCTCGAGTTTAGTGGCCTAAATGATGCACATTTACTGGCAGATATCTTAAGCGTTGATGCATTTCGTCTTGTCCATGATAGGAACTCCCTGACCACGTTACTGCGGCCATGCGCGGCCCACATCCGAAGTCCTCGTGTCAACCCCCTCTCTCCAATCACGCGATTAATCACCGAGGATCATTTGGACCAGTCGAGGCATGCAGCACCCTAGCGTGCGTCTACCCTACTCCCCAAACACAAATACCGCCTTGCAATTTGCTAGTCCTTCGTTCTCTCCACTCGATCCATCATCGATTTATTCACCCCCACACTTTTTGTCGTCCCGTCACTCGATAGTGGTGGATTCTCTTTACCTGCTGCACACAGTTTGCATAGCTTTCTTTAACCTTAGCGGTGCGTATGTTGCAAGCCACCCGATGGGGTCCGATCTGAACGTCCGCCGATAGATTACCCATGAGCCCTTCGTTGAACATCATTTTGTTCGGGGAGACGGGCGTTGGCAAGAGCTCAGTGATCAACCTGATTGCTGGGCGGCCAATCGCGCAGACCTCTCCAGACGTTCAGGGTTGTACCATGTCATTCAAACCGTACTCTTTCCCTGTCGGCGGTCGAACCTTTCATATCTGGGACACAGTCGGCCTAGAGGAGCCGGAGATGGGTGCCAACGGCTACCTTCCTGCGATTGAGCAGGCTTGCGAACTTATCAACCACCTGACAAGCCAAGGGGGTGTTGACCTGTTACTTTTCTGTATTCGCGGAAACCGAGTCACTGCGACTACGCAGAGCAACTATAGGTTGTTCTACGAAGTACTTTGCAGGTCTCAAGTCCCGATCGCACTCGTCATCACGCACCTTGAGCGGGAAGCCGACATGGAAAAATGGTGGGAGAGAAACGTGGAAAGTCTAGAAAGGTACGGTATCAAGGCTGCGGGTCATGCCTGCGTTACCGGGCTTCCGACGCACAGCAAATACCGAGAATCACAACACAACATCGCCAGGTTGTTGGAAGGCCACAGCGGCAACGGGAGATTTAACATGCCCCCAGAAGGGTGGTTGATCGAGTTTTTGCGCATGTTTGGATTGTTTGCCCCTTTGAAGAGGGAGTCGAAGCGAAAGGACATCATGAAGGTCTTGACGAAACGTTGCAGATTGGATCCGAAGATAGCAGAAGAACTCGCTTTTAAGCTGGAAGGTGGGGCTTAGGTTCGATGGCGTCGTATCATGCGGCCACTGGCATAGTTGCGTTCATGAATCCTGGCCACTTCAATCTTCTAGAGCAGTACATGTAAACATGTATCTTTCTTCCGTACAATAGTTCATTATGATAACATGACTCCGGGCCTGATGATCAAGTGGGGAGACCGATGATACAGCAAACAATCGGAGAAGACGAGTTGCCTCAAGGTTACAAGACGAGCCCCGTGCATCGTCAAGTGTGGGCGTTTGACTAACAGGAGTAAGTGGTTCACCCACTCGTCCTCGGATCCGTTGCCGATTCACTACGAGCACGCAGCGGAAATTCAGTGCCGTTCAGAAACCTGCTTTAGCCATGAGTTCTCAATATTGTTCCGATTGCCTCATATTTGTTTCGAATCAAGTGACGTAGTGGGACTGAAAAAGATGGGAAAAAGGGAGGTCTGAAAATCCCGCAACCTGAGTGTGTGATCACTGATCAAGTTCTGGGCCGACATGTCACGGAAGCCGAAAGCACAAGACAAGATGCGCTCCCGGGCGATATTGGTCCAGTAG
>QFEM01002938.1:0-10510 GCA_003316205.1 Boletus bicolor
ATACTCTACTTATAGAACTTAACAAAGCATTGCTAAGCCTTATCCGAAATCCTGGATTCCCGTGATGTGAACGTATGCCATCGTGGTTCCTTCTGGGTACCTATCAGTGCCCGTAGAGACTCGTATTCTTCAGGCAGCGGCTCCTTCCCTACTGGCATGTGTGATGCATAGGAATCAAACTTGCTTGGACGCCAATACGATGCAGGCAAATCGGCCAATGTCGTTCCAAACATAGTGGAGCCTCGCCTTCCCTACGAGTCCTGCCTTGCCAACGAGCTCCCTGGCCCAATAATGAGCAGTGCCGTTATCGAGCTCCCATCCTGCAGCAACAGCTTGTGCTTCAAGGAACTCTGCGCGGATGGGATAGCAAAAATAATTGACGGTCGGCATCGTGGATGGATAAAGCTACTTGAAAATAAATGTACGAGCGTCGCACGAGGAAGGATGGCAAACCAGCTGTCTTTGCGGGGAGTTCTACATGGTTCAGTTTCAAAAACCTCGTTGGGTTTATGAGTCTTACCACTGGACTGGACTGGTTCCACAATCATTTTGATCCATCTAAGGCCTCATATGTTCATGAATAGTCAGTCTCTACCGTTCGCTTGCACATTTGGTTCACGTTTCACGTCTCAAAGATCTCATGGTCCACTAGCCAGTACTTATAAATATTGGGTGTTTCTCCCAACAAAGTCAGCGTCACTGCTTCAAGCAACTTTGCGCCTCGCCACGCTGGTCCTGACCCGACGCTTGCTCAGAGAGCTACTCTCAAAGTTCATTTCGCAAGATTTATGCCCATCTCATCGACCCATAACCGGCGAAATCTGGTTCCCCTGGTATTCTGCGTGGAGTCACACCCTGACACAGCTCGTTGAGGATTTTTGCCGGTTTCATTGTCTGTCCTCAGTACACCATATATTTATATTTCAAGAGCGAATCACCTGATTGTGAGGAGGAGGAGGAGGAGGAGGAGGAGACCCTGGCTGAAGAAGACTTTCCTGAATTGGGCAATCTGAATCAGTGCGCTGCAAAACCATCCCAAAGCTCTCCACGGTGTGAGGACGAATCTTTCCTTGATGCCGTGCTGATATAACATTTTCTACTATCGGGACGAAGCCTGGCAAAGATGTCAACACTCTAATTACCGACTTCGCCATCATCCAGGTTTCCCCGAAGCACGTCAATGCTTCGGAACAACCAAGATGTAAGATGCGGTGCTCGACTATTCCTGATTGTGAACTCCGAGGCCCACATTGGGGCAATTATGAAGATGGTTTTGTTCTATTTCAACTTGGTAGGCGTTCACTCCATCTTACGCCCGGCTCACACAGCAATGGAGCTACGGTGGTCTGAGTCATGATCGGACTATCTGACCTGCCAAAATCTGATATATACATTGATAACGATAGGGAAAAGCTGAACCGCACCCCCCCAGATTCGGAATCGTAACCAATACCTTCAACGACTGCTCAACATGTCTTCACAGTCTAAGCCTATGGCTGATCTCAGAGATACCATCTTATCCAAATTGGCCTTGCGCGAGTTGTACTTGGAATGTTTTGATGAGTGTGTTTACAACGACTTGCCACAATACCTCATTCGCACCCGTGATATGAGGCTTTTCGCTCGTGAAGAACTTTGGGAAATCTTTCGGCCTCTCGTGGACACAATCCCCCTTGACCTGGAGAATGCGAGGTCAACGAAGAAGGTATTTGCAACACGAGGAGATTGGCAACTGAAGCAAGAATGCAAGGTTACTCGATACGTTGTATGCTCAGATTTCCAATAGATATCTGATCGAATTGGTAGGCGAGAATCAAGCAACGCCTCAAGTTCGCTATATTCTCACATCGATGGGGCATTGGAGAGCCCACGTTCAGGGATATGTCAAGTAAGATTCACGGCGAACGGCCCACTCCAGAAGGCGCAGGATACAGGAAGCTCCTCCGCTTCTGCGCAAAAGCAAAGGACTATGGATGTGACTTCGTCTGGTCGGATACGTGTTGCATCAATAAGGAGAGCAGTGCGGAGTTAGATGAAGCAATCCGATCGATGTACCGTTGGTACAGTGACGCACACGTATGCATCGCATACTTGGCGAAATCCTCCTCTGTCGACGACTTCCCACGCGAGCCGTGGTTTACGAGGGGGTGGACATTGCAGGAGCTTCTAGCACCGAAAAGGTTGAAAATGTTTGGCAGGGACTGGTACCCAATCTGTCCCAAGGCGAAAGAGGCAGAGGCCCTCCCTCCCGAGTTTAAAATCGCCTACCATCCTGATGACAAGCAAAACAAATTCATGCTCAATGCCATTAGCAAAGTTACTGGCATTGAAGTAAAGACTATTGAATATTTCAAATCAAATGTTGCATATGCCACCGTAGCTGAGAAGATGGGGTGGGCATCCAAGCGCAAGACGACCAGACTCGAGGATATTGCCTACTCTCTTCTGGGAATATTCGACGTCACCATGCCGATTGCATACGGCGAAGGACGAATGGCATTTCGCAGACTACTTGAAGCCATCGCACAGCGCTATGAAGATATAACATTCTTTGCATGGTGCGGATCCTGTTCGCCATATTCCAGCGCCTTGCCCTCCTCCCCAGCTTCCTATATAAAACCAGTCATTGATAAATCTGGCGGAGATACAACTTTCACTGTCCACAAGCATGGTGTCCAGGTCAAATTGCTGGTCATACGAGTCCACTTCATCCCATCGGGCAATCGCTACGCACTCAGGCCAATAGACACAGGGCTCGCACGACAGATGTCAATAATAGGCGAATTTCCAGAGCCCCTCTACGGCCTAGACAAAGACTACACCATCGGAGTTGTCAACTACGCTTGGCGAAATCGTACTGGTTTCAACAGGGACTCCTATGGACTTCTCCGCGCCAGGCAGCGCTATTTCTGTGTGGCAATGCAATCCCCTTGGTCTGTGGACTGTATCGGGCTGGTTTCCTGGAAAATGGAAACGGGAGGTAGCTTGCCAATGATAGAATGCAGGATCGATTATGAGACACGAATCCAGACGATTTGTCTTAGACATTATACCCCTTTCATTTGAGGTACTCGAACAAAATGAACGTACGTTGCTGTAGGATAGGTATGTACTAAAGCCGGTTCAAATTCGGGTGAATATTGTGACAAACCTGGTTACTGCAACAACGGAGGAATACATGAAGCCGATCTCTGAGTGCCACCATCATGATTCGTGGGCGAGCAACACTCCACATGTCGTTGATCAACATTTGAGGGTCTCCGCTGAATAAAGTGGAAGAAGGGCGCAATGAATTTTCTCCTGGGACCCAAATCTACGACCCTACTGACAGCTTGCAACGGATTCTCCACACATTCAGGTGCGAGCTCGGACACTGTGGCTCGACTTCGGTTCCGATCATGCATCATGCGCGGAAGCATACAATTAATTTACGTGCCATTGTTGTCATCTTTGCCAGTGGCGCCAGGGTTGCAACTTGCTAGTTCGAGAGGTGACAACGTGCTCTCAGTTCGTCACTAACTCGGGTTAGATTCTTCGGCAGGCAAATCCACAAACCGGAAGCTTCGATATGATGGAAGCACCCCGCAGGAACGAGTATGCAATTTGGCGAGTATATATATACATAAGTTCAATGATCACTCTTACTCGGTTTTCCCTATCGTATCGAGTCCTGCTTTGCTACTCGAAATGTATCTTCCACTTGGGGGGTCGACCCTCCTCCGCTTGCTCCAACTTCCTTTATCGCTGTTGAATTATGATCAACCGACACTGCACTCTGTACTGCCGGGTGATTCAGAGCAGTTCGAACATCATCACAGTTGTAACGATTTAAACAATCTGGGAAATATTTCGCCCTACCACGATGCTCCCACTGTTCCCGGAGCGTCTCTGGACTTACCTGACGACTGCACCGTAGACCAAGTCATCTTGGTGAGTTCTCAGCCTAGTAACGAGCCGGTGCCCTAGATGACGTTCCCCCCAACCCCAGTTGCATCGGCACGGCTCTCGTGGTCCCGTGGCGGAGCAGAATTATATTCTTCAGCTTGTCGATACCCTCGACGGGGCACGGGAAATAATTCAAGCTGCTGATCTTCCGCCATACCTGGAATTTCTTAAAGAAGGATACGAGTACCAGCTGGTCCCTGAGGAGCTCACTATTGTTGGTCGCAAGGAACTTTTCGACCATGGGGCTGAGTTCGCGCATCTCTGTCTGAATTAAAAATGCATGTGTGACTTTTAAGCTTGCAGATTCGCCCTTCGCTATCCGACATTCTCGACGGATGTTGTGGTATCTACTACAGTTCAGAGAGTCATAGACTCTGCGTACTTCTTTGCTCAAGGATTTTTCGGCCTTGAGGCAGAGGATGTCACCTTTTTGACAACTGACGACTTTGACGATCCGATTTCTTGGCTCGATCCTTGGGAATCCTGTCCGAAGCTACCACTCTACGTTTTACCCTACATGGTAAATTTCATTGTGCGGTTCGTCTGACCAGTCATTTTGTTAATGGTTACGTACAGGTGGGGGCTCAGCGGTGGGCAGACAAGTATATTCCGCCCATCGTAGAGAGACTCAACGAACTTATTCCCGGTGTTGAGTTCTCTTCCAACGACACCCGAGGTGCCTTGTATGCATGCCCGTACGATCTTGCAGCTCGTAACAGGTCCCCGTGGTGCAATGTGTTCTCCGCATACGAGTTACAGGGTCTAGAGTAAGTTTAAGCTGGTGTTAGAGGCGGGGGTGACATACATGTGACGTTACAGATATGAGCTCGACTTGGTATTCGATGGCTTCAGTGGACATGCATCCAAAGATGAACCTGGGCCTCTCATTGGTGCATTCTATATCAAGAAACTCATCGAACGGTGAGCGTTGGCTATACACGAAATTAAAATACAGGAACTAATTATATATGACAGCTTAACCGATACAACAGAGAATGCTGAGCCCCTCTATCTAGAATTTGCCCATGATCTCAGCATACTTTTTACATTGTCGACCATGGGACTAAACAAGTTAGTGTTCATCTGTGGGGGGGAGATGTTATTGACAGTCATTGTGACAGAGATGCCTTGCCTATCAGCCCGACCCATCCTGACCCACATCGCAAGTTCAGAACTTCCCATCAAACGCCATTCGCTGCAAATATGGTGTGGGAGAAATTTACATGCCAGAAATCGTACGTAAATCCCTCCTCGGACCATAGTGTTTTTCCCTCACGACGCGTAGCTTCGAAGGCCCCCAAGTCCGCCTCATGTTGAACGGAGTAACGCTCCCTCTGTCTATTTGTGAGAAATCCGAGAAAGACAAGAAATACGGAACGTGTTCGCTAGACGAATTTGTGCTCGCGAACGAGTACAGCGTGAGTGTTGAATACCAGAGCCAAGTCTGGAACGCCACTTGCGAGTTTAGGCAACCATGAGTTGTGCAATCCCGCACGAAGCTCGGGCCTTTCCAACGGATCGGACGAGTCTGGCCGGAGGGAAACTCCACATTTTTTCCCCCTTATCTCCTTCGTTCCTCCCTTTGTAGTTTATGTACACGTACGAGCCCTTGGAATTAAAATCTTTGTAAAGAGGCATATGGATTTTTATGCTGTCGACCCCGCATGACGAGTCGATGGCGAACACTGCAAGAATTCGACTAATGATAGCGACATCCTGAGCTCTCATACAATAACCCATGTAAGTTACCTCTTGCTGATCGAACATCATTATGCGACGGAGTCATTGATGGACATTAGGTACAGAGGTCTAATCCCTTCCCCAGACAGTCGCAATTACGTGCCCCCGTGACAACAAAGCATAGACCCGCTTCGTGGTCCAGGAGCCACGTTTCTTGCCGCATTAGATAACAAAGGATCAGCTGGCTGGTAAACCTATTTTCGACGTCTCTCATAGCGGAGTCCCGACCGGATTGTCAGATCGAAGCCCGAAGATAGCATGCTCCCGCTGGTTAACTCACTGCACCTGAATCAGATTACATTGTAAATCGCATCGATATCCATAGATCGTTATCTAATCGGTGTCTGTCCGAGGACATTCACGCTTGCCCCGATAGACGCCTCGCATACTCGACCAATGCCCTAGAAGTGAATAACACCATCAGTAAATCCCTCACGATCCCTTGCAAATAAGAAGGAACAAGGAAAAGACTCACCGAACAGGGCGGCCCGTCATGCCCTTTTCTTGGTATAGGAGAGGTCGGGTGTGCTGTCATACATTCACACACGTCAACACTTTGGTCTAAAATAAACCTCGATGTCAAATTCGCCACGTACCTCCATCGCGCCTGCGATGTCGAGATGTGCCCATTGCACGGCAGGCTGCTCTTCGCCTTCCTTCGGCTCGATTCCGTCAACGAATGCTTTGAGGAAGAGCGCAGCTGTGCATGATCCGCCAAGCTTGCCACCCATCTTGGAAAAGCTTGTTAGATGGACGAGACAACCGAGGGCGGCATGCATGAAGGCGACGCACGTTGCAAAGGTCAGCGTTGGAGGAATAGATCTGTGGGCCGTAGTCCTCGTCTAGGGGCATACGCCAGAAGCGATCGTACTCTGATTCACCAGCAGCATGGATTTTTTGCCAGAGTTCATCTGACGTCTGGTCGCACCCAGCAAATCGTTAATCACGCACCCCGAGACAAGGGGTCAATGCAGTCACGTACAGAGAACACGCCAGTGTAAATCTCGCCAACTGCAACGCCCATGGCTCTGTGGATCGACTCTGTCATTTCACTTAGCCGAAACACGGAACATGAACTAACCCAGTCAACGTTGCGACATCGATGACAGTGTGTGGGTTGAACTGCGTTGATGCATAGTAAAGCGCGTCTTGGACGGATCAGGTGTTACCGAACTAATCATTCATTGACGAGAAGTCTCACCCGCGAGGACCAATCTACCCTCAGCATCAGTGTTATCGATCTCGACGGATTTACCATTCATTGCGTAGACTCTAAAACATAGCATGCAGCAAGTCAATTGATGATACTTGTCCAAACGAAACATCACTAACATATCCCCTGGCTTATTCGCACTCGGACCCGGCAAGTTTTCGCAAAGAGGGGTAACCGTGACCACGTTGATCCTAGCCAAAAAAAATTACATGTTTTTAATAGAGCGCAATGGAGCATCAATAATACATACGGCAGCTTGAGTTGAGCGATCGCAAAGGTGGATGCGAGGACGGCGGCGGCACCGCCTATCGTGGAATTTTGAGTTTCGCTGTTGGCATTTCGTGGAGAACCTACCCATGTCAGCCCGCATATCTTTCATGCCCTGAGTGCACGATACGTCATGCTTGATCAGAAAATTGAGTACAACGACGTACGGGACCAGGCTTGAGGCTGATTCCTCCAGAATCGAATGTGATACCTTTGCCAACGAAGGCAATCGGCCTGTCATTGACACTAGGAGCCCCATTGTAGCGTCTAGAAAAGATAAGAGAGGATCCATGAATCGATGAAGGGACGTGTACATTTCAAGGAACTTGGCAGGTTCATTGGTACCCTTGGTCACGGAAAGGAATGTTCGCTACACAGGGCATGAACAAAACCCACCGAGGACCTGGCTGGTTAAGACTTACCATTCCCTTTTCAGCAGCCCAGGCTAGCGAGAATTTAATTTGTATAAACTATGGTGTATAATTCATACCTTCGTCATGGACGATGACCTCCACATTTGCGAGGCCTGCGAACACTTCTTGAGCCCTTTTGGTGAAGGCCTGGGCAAATAGTTACAATGAATTCCGGACAACCACGCTTGTATTTACCGTGGGTGTCATCATATTCGCAGGTAACTCCATGAGCTGGGAAAGATCACATGAGTAGGATGAAGATACTGAAAGTTGTCGGCTTACAGTGCGAGCCAAGTTCTGAGCATTGGCATAGACTACACCACGGTCCCAGTCTGCTGACTTCACAATGGGTGAGAGCTTGGGCTTCTCCGGAACAGGTTCCCTCTTCCGGGGGTCGAAGGGAGAGGGTGGAGACGTTTTCAGAGTGAAGTCATAGAGCGCCAAGTGGGCAGCGACAGCTGTTTGCTGTGAGATGAAGTTGATGCACGACACATCGAGTATCTTACCTGCCGCATGGGGATCAGTGGAAGCGTCGATGATCGCTTCGGAGACGCCTTCTCCGAAAGCCTTGATGCTTTTCACACCGCTCCCGATAGCCTTTCGAACGATCTCACGACGGGCATCCCCCCTTTTAGCCTCGAACGCATCACCAAGGGACACGAGCGCAGTGACATCCGTTCCGCCGCTTGCACCATAAAAGAGGTGGGACGTGCCTACTTTTGCGGGTTTCTTTGAGGGCGGGAGGGTCTCCCACAAGGTAGCGGGGTTGATATTTGAAGCGGCATTCTGGCCGGGGTTCTGTGGGTCGAGCGGGACGACGTAGGCTTTGGAGGACATCGATCGGACGAGCACTGATGTGTATCGCTGTCCCGCTTGGGAAGCCAACACACGCAGCATATGTACCATCGTCGGGTTTCGGATGTCTGAGTGTCTCTCTCGAAGAAAACACACCGGCAATTCGGCAAAATGGAGTAAAACATACACAAATACGAGCCACGAGGACTCCATGTGATCGACGATGTATTTCGAGTCATGCGTGCTAAGATTACAGGGAGTCATCAGATGGCCAGCTGCGTGCACGCAAGTGGCATACGTTGTCAGCGTTCCACGAGGTGTTGTGTATCGCGTAACATAGGTTTTACCTACTATTGTCTCATGGTCTATAGTGGATCGGGGCGACCAAGGAGACTAGACGAGTCTCAGACTCGAACGAAAACCATCGCAGAATCCTGGTATCGAGAACCTAGCTGTACAGTGATTAACCTTCAAGGAACACCCAAACAAGAGTGCTCAAGCATGTGTGATATTCTTCATTAGTGTCAGGGGAACTAGCATTCATACCACCGAGCTGCATTCGTGGAACCAAATATATGGCGTCAAGGGAACAGGTCAGCTAATGTTCCCCATCCTGGCGAGCCCGCCGTCTGAACATCACCTTGGCCGTGGAGTTGGCTGCGATCGAAGACCCGATGTGCAAGCTCCGTGGATGAGTCGTATTCTCCTCTAGCTTGAGATCGTACATCGCGACGACATGGGCCAACATCGTTTTGAGCTTAGTTCCAACAAAGAAACGAGGGCTAGCGAGGGGAAACCATCAACGCGGGTATGAATGACGATCGGTCAGAGATGAGCATACCAGGCATGTCGACCGTGTCCAAACGGCAAATACTCGGGGGAAGTTGCAACAAACTGATGCTTCGCGGCTTCCCCATCCTCTTCGTCCATATCTGCAAACCGGAACGGATCAAACACTTCTGAGTTTTCGTACAGCGCGTCATCATAATGTAAGGCTATGAGACCCGCATTGATTCTAGTGCCTTTTGGGATCAACGTTCCGTCGGAGAATGTGAAATATTTTCTGGCCTCGCGCGTCAAGCCCACTAGAAAACAAAAATGGATATGAATTAACGGTGTGGTGTGCAGAAAAAAGTGACTGACAAACGTCAATGCTCTCCATGCGTATACTCTCTTTGAGGAAACTGTCGACTTTGCGCATTTTGCTCAAGGATGTTCGCGACCATCCCTCTTTCTCGACGATAGCCTCGACTTCTTCGCGGAGGGGCTGCACGTACTGAGGGCTCGCCGCTAGGTTGTAGAGCGCAATTGTGAAAACCTGTGAAAATGAAAACCTGAAGTTCAGGATCCCCAAAAGACCAGGATAAAATCATGAAACCCCACAGACGTTGGATGATGTCTGTAGCATAGAGGGCGAGGTGAGCATCGCACGTACAAAGATGACAGTAGGGGCGCACGTGAATAGCAGCAAAGTTAGTTGACAACACGCGGTTCGTTAGGGATTCAACTATAGCATCCGGACCCGCTGCATCTATCAGCCATGATAAAAGGTCGTTCTACGGAAAAAAGATGAGATGAGTATAGTGCCGGTCGCAAGTAAGGCCAACGAACGGGTTTCTCCGCCTCGTGTTCTTAGGGACGTTGGTAATGAAACGGGCAGCTAGGCTGTCAAGAAGCTGAGGATGGCTCCGTGGGGAGGCAATTGTTAGGGGCGTACGGCTTCAATTTTTTTGGGAAGAACCCAATGGCAAGACCGCCTGTGACAGCGTCAACGGTGTATTGGATGTTGAGAGCCACAAAATCCGGGTTACGCCCTACAATGAAGGCTCGAAAACGTAAGCAGGTGAAGAAAAGGAATACATACACAATGGAAGACCGACGAACGATCTGTTGCTGGCCCTGCACACGATCTGCTGGATAGTGGCCAATGCTGGTATACTCTTCCACTCTGCTTCATTCAACGTGAGCGAGTTGTTATTTTGGTGACAGAAAACGTGTCACCGTCGCCTTTGAGGTTCAAAATCTCGTGGAAGGCTGTAATGATCTCATCCCGCAACTCAGGATACAACACCCCGATATTACGAGTGAGCTGTGAGCGAATCACCGTAATGTGATAGGGATTGTGGTGAACCTCGGA
>QFEM01002940.1:0-11771 GCA_003316205.1 Boletus bicolor
TCACTGAAAGAGCCCTGTGGAACGTGTTCTGAGCCAGATGGAGGAAGCAGTCGGTC
The DNA here is from genome assembly GCA_003316205.1 of Boletus bicolor. Taxonomy (NCBI): domain Eukaryota; kingdom Fungi; phylum Basidiomycota; class Agaricomycetes; order Boletales; family Boletaceae; genus Boletus; species Boletus bicolor. The sequence continues at coordinate 57 of QFEM01002940.1, forward strand.
GAATATGACGTCCCACGCAACGTGAAGCTGGGCTTTCCATGATCCAGTGCTTTGATTCGGGGTGTTGTCATCGTCATCCAAAGCGGATTCCTGCGTGCGAGCAAAAACACATCAGTAACTCTCTCCGTGACCGCAAACACCATGAACCGACCTTCAATATCCTACCAAGCGCCAAGAGATTGTTGGGCGCGAAGATATTCTGTCCCTTGAACACTGAGGAGAGCGTCTTGTCCCAAGTATGATTCGGCGTAATCGGTTGCAGCTTCAAAGTGATCGCGACCTTATCCGGCGTCCAGAAGCTGTCTTCGTCCTTTGAATAAACCGCCTTGATCGTCAAGTCGAGCGCCTCGACCTTCCATGGCGCCGAGGAAGACTGAACCGCATCGACGGCAAGTCCGATCGTCCACCAAGCGCTCTCCCTTAACCAAGATTTTGCCTCCCCGATTTCCAACAGGTACGTCAACACAGACCTGTACGTTTCCAAGCTCGAGACGGGCGCATTCGGCGAGGACGACGAGGTGCTGGCCAACGGTTTTTGACGGACGAGCAATCCGGATCGCACGACCGCAGTAATCCCAAATAATCGTGCAAACAGGACGTCCCTCTCTTCCTGACCACTCATGGATCCCTGCCGTTTCGTAGAGTCGACGACGAGAGCGATCACTTGCGCACAGGTGACGGTATCTATCCGGGAGAGCAGCTGTGACGAGAGATTAGTGACGTCGAGTGATTCCGGGTCGAGAGGTGGGTGCATACTTCGGTGAGGGCTACGCTGAACCCGAGTCTGCTGCTCTCTCGAGGACTTGCAAGACCTCGTACGAGCCGCCGTATTGAATACGAAACGTCTTGTGAGTTTAACGCGTCCAAACCATCCCCTCCTTCATTGTCAGAACCGTCCGACTTGGTCTGTGGGACATGGAGCGCCTGGAATTGTTCGAGAGTGCTTATGAGCTTGACGGACGCGTCGACACGATCTTTTTTCGAAGCCGAGGATAGCTTCCAGAATAAAGGCAGCGTTGTGGACATCTTGGCCCCCTCCTCACACACCAAACGCACTGCAAATTTTCGGAAATTTCGGCGTCAAGCCCAAATCGGTTTGTTATGCTCTGTTGCCGAGTTCACTTGATCAGGAGTTACAGTCAAAGTCCTTAGATATGTTTGCGTTGTGTAGTACATGCAACAACATTAAGATGAGTGACAGGTATGCGATGCGAGCAAGGACGCGGACAACACAGTCTATAGCCTCGAGTCCTAACAACCCTCAATCAAAATGCATCCAGTGCCCTCTAACGCCCGTTCTACATTTCACGCAATCGGCACGCGGTCCCATCGTCACGCGATGTTTTCTACCAGAAGATGTCGGCACATCAGGCGTCCTCGACGGCCGCGGCGACCCATCTACCCGATCCTGCGTCCGAGTCAGCGAAGACTGAGCAAGGCCCTGATCCTGCATCCGAGCATGGGGTTCAGGTTCGCTTTCCCCAGCCTGTCCGCAATCGGTCGCGAACTGGTGCTGGTGAGATGGAGTTTCCGATGGGGTCGCTGGAAAGAGGAAGATAACCGGGGGACAGGGATGGTGCGCGCGTGCAGCCACGCTCGTCTCCGTCACAGATATTGATGATGTCGAGGATGCCGACTCGGTCGAGGACGAAGGTGGCTCAGTGAGCACGCTAAACGGTGCAGGCGAGGGCGCATGGAGTCCGCTCGGTACGGGCACGGGTGTTTGTGTGGTTTTCGTTGTGATATGTATTGAAGGCAGATGACTTCTTGTCGTCGTCCACGGTCGTGAGCTACCCGGATGTACATGTATACGATGCATTTGCGACTCCTCGTAATCAACAGCCTGTTACCACGCCTCGTCTTGAGCATCGTTTGCGAATACCATCCACGCATATGCTTGAGATATGCCTGAGAGAGGACTCACCATGTGCTCGTCGACTCTGCCCGGAGCCACGGTGGCACCACCATCCAGTACGGACGGGAAACCAACCGTGACCGACAGCGGACTCGCAATTGAAAGCTCCCTAGCCTGCCTAACCCAGTCATCTTGGTTAGCCATCCGACCATCCATCACTCCGTCAGGTGCTGTGGGCGCGCGGCGAATACATTGCCCCTCCAAACTGACCGGGGCGAGCGAAAGACGTTTCTACAGGACATCGTTCAAACGCAATATGTAAGCAAACGCGAAAAAAAAACTGTGTAACCAAAGAGTCAAGCACGCACGGTTTGCCGCTCCTGAGTGGGCGAGCCAGGCGAACGCGGTCGTTTGATGGCAAAAGGCACTGGACGGAAAGTCGAGGGTGGAGACTGCATATCGACTTCCATCATGGGTGGCAACGTTGAGGGGTTGATTGAGATTGTCTTGGGTTTGCTATGTAGTGAATCTTTCGAGGGTGAACCGGCGATGGGTGTGACGGTGCAGAGTGGCCAAATTTCATGACAGCTTGGCTCTCTGGCACGGCCACCACGTACAGCCCATGAATCAAAACTCTCAAATTGAGCCAACGAGCGCCGAACCCACCGAATCAGACTCGCTACAGTACAAATCCACAATAAATTCAAGCAAGTAATCTACGATCGTGAACCAAAAAGTCTGGAGTGTTGATCCTGACCCACATTCGGGTGAGACGGAAATTCCAATTCCAATTTACACAGCGAGATCTAGCGCCGAGCTGGACACTGTTCAATGTTGTCCAAAAGGTAAAACCCATTGATCACGTCGTTGTAAAAGAATGGCCGACTACAATAGCTTAAGTTAGGTGCAAACCGGGCCGATATGCGGTGGTGAGAGTACGGATCCCGGACCGTCGGAAGCATTTCTGCCCGGCAACCCAGTGCCTGCCGCTTGTTTGCGATCGCGAGCTAAACATCAGGTATACACTTTTAGATGGTAAACTCGTACAAGACGGCTATCTATGTGACTACAAAAAAAATCAAGAATGTAGAGACAGCAACCAATCGTACAAAACAACGTCTCCCTACGAGGTCTATTCATCCCTGCATCTGCAAAGTACCACGAGGCAACTTGGGTTCGCCTGGAATATATGGCTCCCCAGTTTCCTCCCTGAGCATATCATTCAGCCACGCCCCCTGAGGCTGAATCTTGATTCCACGGCTGTACATGACGGCAAGGTATAGCCAGGCCGCAGCGTTCCCTACGGTGCTGACCTCATCCGAAACATGCGTCTCCGCGTATTTGCTCATATTGGCGTAGAGCGTTTCATCCGTGTAAAGATCAAAGAGGTATTTTGCGACGGCATCGTTATCGCCCACTTCAGTCAGGTATCCAGATTTGCCGTGTTCGATTTGGAGGGGTATACCACCAGTGCGAGAGGCAACGACGGGTATTCCAGCGTGAAGCGCCTCGGATACTTTGACTTCGAAGCCTTCGCGCAGCGAGAGCTGGAGAGCAATCTTGGCGTTCGCCATGAGAGCGTTCAGGACTGTCGTCACGGTTGATCAGCGAGTTGAAATCGACGAGGGTAAAGAAAACGTACGCTGGTCACTCGGTGGGAGCCTCATGACGACGATATCCTTGGAGTACTGCTTGTAATCGTCGGAAACAATCAGGTTCATGACCTGATCGTAGATGATGCTAGCATCCGGGTCATCGACGGCACCGTGACCACAGATCAAGAGCTGAGGCGTCTCTGCCTCGGAGGTCTGGCCGGCTTCCTTCAAGAGCTTGCGAAGGCGAGCGTAGGAGTCGACGACATTGGGAATACCTTTGGAAGGATCGAATCGTGCGACCTGGACAATGTAATCGCGGGCAGGCCACTTCAGCTCGTGCATCTTCTCTTTGACACACAGGCTACGGAACTCTCCCATGTAGAACTGCGAATCCCATGGGTGGAGGTGTTTGTTCAAACCATCGAGCCTGTACCGTGAGCGCGTGTATAGTGAGGACGGTCATCGTGACGGAGGTTCGATTACTTACCAGTCGGTAGCAGCACCGAGGAGGGCCAGCTTCTCAGTGGGCACATCGCTGGGGACAAACTTGTTGACAGGGTGACTGATGAACAAGTCGGCGAGCTGAATGTTCTTCCACAAGTATTGCCAGACTCCTTCTTGCGGGGAACCTTTTTGTTGAACGAGATCACTGCGGATCTCGATGTGCGAGCGGTAGACAATGGGAAGCTCGGGTCTGACTTTTTTGATCAAGGGAATGAGGCCAGGCATCTGCGGGTCATCTATAGTTGCTGTCAGTGAGGTACCAGGGAGTGAATGAGAGAAGTTTACCAATGAAGGCGACATCGACACCACCAGGAGCGAGTGGTCCACCGTCGGCAGTCCATCTTAGACCGTTCTTCAAGATCCAAGCATCGAACTGAGCCTTGGCTTCGTCCGTGAGGCGCAGGTCAGGGGCCGCGACGCCCTGCAGAATGTTGTGGTTGTTCTTCGTCGTACGGAAAACGCTTGGTGATGGGTTCGGGACATACCTAATAAGATGCAGTAGGATGCGATTAACGTCGGAGATAGAAAGGAAAACAGGGTGACGCACCATGCGACGTCGACATCCAGTGCGGTCAAGAACCTGATGAGAGCATGACGCATCTGTAGGCAACCGTGGGTGAGCGACAATGAAACATTTCCTTTTTCGCGTGGGGTAACTTACAAGAGCAACTCCACCTACATCACATCATCAAAGAAACACCCCAATCAGGAATCGCCACAGAATCAAATCAAGGTCACTCACCTCCCTGTGGAGTAGACGAGAAGAAACCGATCTTGATCTTTTTCTCACGGAGTTCATCGGCAAGCTTGATCACAGCATTCCAGGTACCTTGTCCGACTGACTTGCGGAATACATCGAGGTCATCGATGAGATGGATCTTGCCAGCCTGGTCGACGGTGACTTGGTTGCGGGGACCGATGCTGAGACGGGGGTTGTTGTTAGGACCATAGTACATGAGACATTTGCGAGCGGCAGAGTCGGCTTGTTCATCGAGGGTGCGGGGAATAGGGAGCCTGGCAGCGAAACCTGTTTGAAGGCTGTTATGATCTATGAGAGGGGAAGCATCGACATAGACGGTGGGGGTCTCTGCTCCGGAAGGAACATAAGAACCAGTGGTAGAAGAGATGCGGTGCTTGATGTTGGGGCTAGTGAGGGAGTCGGTGTGGAAAGGCTTGATGTTGAAGACGATGGGAACAATGTCAAGCGCGAGCCAGAGGCGAGTGCAAAGGTTGGGTGACTGGGGAAAGTGGTAAGCACGTGACGAGAGATCAAAGATGAGACGAGCACCTCTTTGAGGAGGCCGAGAGTGACGCCGGCACCGAGGAACTTGCAAAGGTGTTCCTGGGAGAACTTTTTGAACGTCTCGAGAACGTGACTCTCGATCTCTGCGGCATTTTTTGCGGGATTGGCCGAGTTGTAGGGGACAACGGCAGAGGCAAAATCGGTGCTATAGACGGAGTCGTGAACGGAGATGGCGATCTCGAAGGAATTACCGCCGGTAAGGATCGCGCCGGCGACACCAGCCCACATAGGCTAGAAACAAATCAAGATGACGTTGTCGGTGGAACGTAAGGACTCACAGTGAGACTGGAGTAGGCTGGTACGACTGGCTTCTCTCCAGCGGTGAAGCTGGAGAGCCTGCGCCTGACGTGGGTAGATCCCTTTGATTGAAAGTCGCTTGTGTGGGTGGACATGAGGGGGCAGGAGTGAAGGAGGGAGGGGAAGGGGGGCTATTTAAGTGGGAGAATGATATGGGAGTGACTCGTAATAGAAGGGTCCTGGAAAGCGCGTGCGATATGTGCAAAACGGCCTCTTACTGGACAGATCTGGGAATCGCAGGAGGGGGGGGGACCCTGAACACATCGGGATATGAAATACCTGGCAAGAACAGAATTTTCGGGGTCTGCCTGTTACATCGCTGGCACTTGACTTCTTCGTAGTGTGTGTACATATTGATATCGAGGATGGGTTGTCGCGAGTGCGGCGCCGCCCAGCTCGTCCACGATGATGTCGGCTCGCTCGTCTGCACCAACTGCGGTACTCTGGCAGACCCCGCCCAGGCCGTCCTCGCAGATCACAACGACTACCCGTCCACCCTCTCGTATTCCGCACCCCGCACCAGCAAGGGCTGGCATCTGGCCCAGACAAAGCAGGACCGCGACAGAAAGAATATGGTACGGCGATATGTCTGATAATCTTCTTTGCTAATACCACCTTCAGATCGCCATGAGGACCTTCATTAACTCCATACTCTCAAGGCTAAACAACCCCGGTCTGTCCCCACGCGCGGAAGCCATATTCACACAAGCCATGGTAAAGGGCAATTACAGGTGGGGACGCAAGGCGAAACTCACTGCTGGCGCCTCGATCGCCATCGCTCTTCGCGAGGCACGCAAATCAGATTCTCTTCGTGACATTGCTTTCTTCCTTGATGACTCCGCAGTTTCTCTCGCCCGCGCGTTCCAATCCGTAGTTTCCCTCCTCGATTTCTCTCTCGCTTCCACAGATCCTGCCGTACATCTTCCCATCCTCCACGCTTACCTCCAGTCGATCATACACCCCGAAACCTTGTCTCCTTCCCCACCTTCTCAGCTCCCAGATTCTCTCGTTTCCGTCCTCACACCTATCTCACTACAGGCAGCCGTTCGCACAGCAACCTCGTTGTCCCAGATAATCTTGCACCATTCACCACCTTTGACCCTCATCAACCTTCCCACACCACCAACAGCTTGTGCGCTCCTTATCCTTGGTCTGGAAGCTGAAACACGCGCACCGCTCCCACATCTAGGCGAGCTCACACGTACACTTGCCGCTCGCTTCGCGCTCGCTCCCGGTGTCGTTTCTTCCCGGTACAAATTTCTCTACGATCTAATTGAGGAATGGATTCGTCATCTTCCCTGGTTGGATCAGTTTGTTTACAAGGGTAAAGGTCGTGGTACCGCTGCCCGTTCAAAAGCTCCAAAACGAAGCATCGTCGCCAAGGGAACTAAAGATGTCATACAGTTCCACCAAGAGATATGGCTGAATCGCATGCAGAACCAGCAAAATGTAAAATTGGACTTGGCACCCGGCCCTGGCGGCTTCGCGAACGAAGAAGAAGAAGACCAGGGAGATAACGATATGAACGCGCCGACAGTTGCGTCGTCGAGTCTGAGTATTGGAGAATCTGTCATCGCGTCACCGCCGGGCAAACGGCGCAAAGTCGAAAAGAAGGGTAAAGCGATGCGGGTGCCCTATCAACTGCTGCTCGACCCGTTATCGTATGGCTCTCTTGACGTAGCGACGCCCAATGGCGAATTCTCTTTGTTGACACACATGCTGACCTGTTCTCCCGACGAACTTCTCCGGGCCCGAGGTACTCCTCCCACTCGTCTCCAACTTCTCGCAGCGTCCCGCGGAGGAAGCACTGCAGAGGAAATAGCCGACGAAGAACTTTTTGCCAATGGCGAACTAGAGGGGTTATTGAGGAGCGAACAAGAACGAGAAGCGCTTCGGCCTTTATTCCAGCTAAACTGGGGTGAAGAGGTATCAACGGAAGAAGCTACCGTCTGCCACCGTAAACCAGTCGCCACCGAAACAAAACGAGGTACTAAGCGTGTCAATATGGACGCGTTGGCCCGTATCTTGGACAGAAATGTTGACAGTGATAGCAGCAGCGAGCAGGATGCAGCTGGGTTCCCGGATCCAGACAATGATGCTTATCTATGGGGATGGGACGGCTATACACTTCATTCCTCGGGACATCAGATCACCACGGAAGGCGATGAGCTTGTCAGTGATTGGAGGCCTGCGTCTCCCGAAGACGATGACATATTTGGAGGGTTTCATAATACAGCAGATGATAGGTATGAAGAAGAACTCTAAATCGTAGCCTGTCTACGATCCTTCGAGGTCCGATCGTTCTCCGGCCCGCAACAACCTTGGCCCCGAAGTATACTAACGTCATGTATACCATTTCTGCATGCGAATGTGAGTCTTCTTACAAGCAAAACACGGCATCATAGATTGTTGATTTCGGACTGATTTGATTTCGGACTGATGCCCAGGAACAGTGGCAGGAACCAGTTGATAACTATGACGCGGTGTCGTTGGTCCATCACGACGTAATCTTTAGTGTTTGGGCTGTTACAAGTAGCCAAGGTCCCTGAACGTGCAAAGGAGGTGCTAACTCTAAAGGGGCGCACGCCTCGGACATACCTCGGCCGGTAAGCGGATTGGTAGATAACGAGATAACTCGAAATGACGTGTTGTCTTTTCCTCCTGCCTCGCTGCCGTCCTGACTAGGACTGACCGAGAGGCGACCCATGTTGATCTCTTGACGATTGATCCCATCATGAGGGACACCCCCGTGGGAAAGAGGGCGTGACTCTACATGCCGTCTTATAAGCCCGGGTTAAATCCTTTTGGGAACACCTGTCGGACATTGATATTGATCCGAGTGCAGCACATGTAGTCTTTGTAAGGTTCCCAATCTACGGTCTCATCATCGCCGTCGGGAGGTTGCGAAAAGTGTTCAGGTAGTGTGGTTTCCAGTATCCTTGGAACTCCTTCAAGTTGACTTAGTTGACTTTGAGCAATATGATGATGACGGAATGGCCAACCGTGATAGGCGCGTCTGCAAGCTGGACCCGACATGATCAAGACGTCGCCAGATCTGAGGAGAATTGGGATCGGCTCAGTGTCCCGAGTGAGACCACCGATAAGGAATATGGCCGCGTTCCCCAACCTGTTGTGACACGTAAGCACGAAGGAAAAATGGTAGCATGTGGATCGCAGCTCACGAGATTGACACAAGTGGGGAGGTTGCGCAGACCTCTGAGCGATCGACGTGAGCCATGAGCGTATCCTGCAATGACGCGCGTTGATCGAAACTTCGTGTCACGATACGAACGCGCCTACCTTTGTCTGATAAAAGTTGACAATGCCAGCATCGGGTTCTGAGAGACGGGTAAGTCTCGATCGTGCGAGCGACTGCAGTACGAACCGTAGGTGTCCGTCCATGTTCTCCAGTCGTCATTTCCCCATCCATCAAGGTCATCTCCGTCAAAGACCTCTTCCCATCGCACTGTACCGACTGCGCGTTTGCAGAGATCTCGGAGAAAGGGATCGATTTCGCCTTTTCCCCTCGAGAAATCGTATTGCTTGCTACCCCAGTGATATGACCAGCCGATATTGGCCCATCGCAATTTCGATACGAGATCGGAAGGGGGACAGTCTGAAACTGTCGTCGATGGTTCTGAGGGAGGCTTTTGGAGTGATTGGAGGGAAGAAAAATTGTCGACAGAAGCAGGGTCATTGGAAATGAGCTGTCGTGGACCTGAGGACGGGGATCGAGAGAGGGATTTGCAATCGAATGACGCTCTCGTTCGGATGAGCGGCGATTCGGTACCTGTACTAGTGCGGGATTGGAGGTGGGCATTCCAAACGCCCTCTGGTGGGAGGACGTAGTGGGTATCAAGGTTCGTTTCGTTTGGACGGCGTGCATGGTCGCGAAGTGACCATCTGACTAGGCGGCGTTGATCTTGCGGAGAGACAAATGCGGGCAGGAGAACCAGTCCTGTGAGTTGGGTATGTTAGTGCAACGATTGAGTGCTGACCCCCTTGCGTGCATCACCTGGAACATCGGGGAGGATGAACGCGTCTGATCCCTTTGCTGAAATTCGAGTAGGCTGATGGAGCGGTGGTAGTAGGTTCGCGTTCAGCAGCGAGGCGAGGTCTAGCACTGCAGACAGATCGGGTGGGGGAAATCGGGCCTTGTATTTCTTCTCTGCGGCTCTGAATGGGGACCAGCTTGCATCTACGTCGATAGGTCTATTTTTTGTTGATTTCCAGTGTTGTCTGCGTGCTTTCTTGTATTCTCTGCTCGCACTGTCATTGAGTGCGGAGATCATCTTTCTACAAACACGACCAAACAGGCACTCGATCCTATTGTCCACCACTGCACTCGACCGGCATTCTTCATGGCAGATCCTTTAGCGACTATTTGTATCTATGCTCAGTTTCCCAAAGAGCTTATCCCGAATACCGAACCCAATCTTGATCCAACCAATTGGGTGTGGGTCCAGTATCTCGCGTTCCCCATCAACAAGTTAAACGGTTTGGGAATAGATCCGCTACGCCACAGGAATTGTCGTTGGAGCTCATCTATGTACCCAACGTTGTTCCTGTTGACTACAACTCTAGTCTCTCGGCCGCATCAATGGATCTATATTATCATATCGCCGCTAGAGAGAAACGACGTATGTTCCCTACCGATCCGCGTATTTTCTAGCCTGAGGATAGTAGCTTCCACTGGGACGAGCACACGTCGGGATACTTTCTGCCATGACGCGGAGATGCGCGATATGAGTTTGTGTGGTGACAGGAGCTCCCGCTGTTCTGTGTGACGCCGCGCACATTCTTCCCCACGGGAAGGGAGATCAGGTATGAATGAGACCAAATCTGGTACGACATTATCCTCACTGACAACTTAAATTTCATTGGTGACAGTACATCAAGACATTCTCTACGCGCCGACATCGAGGGTCCGTTGATGGCGACAACAACATTGTGAACTCCATCGATGACGTTCGTACTGTGGCTGTTCGTCAGTAAAAACATACATGGTATATTGGGTCAATCAGTTGCGTTCTTAAAGGCGAGTTTGTTTCATCTGGTACTTGACTTGGTCAGAAGCTGACAGTCTTTGAGCAGACACCGAATTTTGCTAGGATTACGACTGCTATCGATCCGAATGCAGGTACTGTCAGGGAAGAAAGATTTACCAGCCACCTTTTTGGCCTTTCCATGCAGCCACATACTGGACTCTCCGGCCAGGCAATCCGAGTCCCTTCCAGCGGTGTCGAGTGCCCCCCGCCCCCCTTCGAGGCCATCTATGCAAGCACAGTGATATGTCACTTTGGTGTCATTTCAGTGGATCTCTTCAAGAAATGGGAGGTTGTGTTTTATGAGACCAGCAAGGCAGTGCAAACAGATGACAAGCGCCGATATGACCAGGCCGAGGTGGAGAAAGGGAATCGCGAGAAGGAGAAAACAGAGCGACGGCAAGGCTATCGGAGGAGGCGCAGAAATGGTGTCTTTGATGCCTTTGATGTGCTCATGATGGTTCCATCTATGGCGATGCCAGCAGAGAAAGCGAGGGATTACTTGGAAGGTTGTGAAAAGATGGCAGCAACACAAGAACGCGAAGGGTTGGACGCAAAGGTTAATTCCTGGATTGAGGCCCTTAGCACCTCCAAGTAACAACAGTTGAAGTTTATATTCTTGTACGCAACACCGCAGTTGGAGAACCAACCGCATCTTATTCAGCGGCTGTGACAATTTGCCGATCGAGTGCATCATCTCGGCTTGGAAAAGAACAACATTATATACTTTAGACATTTTATGGTCCTCCCCGTCGTCGTCCTCGACACCCGCAGCCTCTGCCATGTCTCTGTGGCTTCCTCGCTCCCAACAGTCCGCCATATTCCGCGCACCTAATCATCGCCATCTCTCATCGCTCCGTCTTCGCACTCTCTCTCACCACGTTCTCTCTCGCCCTTCCTCCGAGTCCCCCATATTCCTCCTAGCCCGTCAACCCCCCGTACTCTATCATCCACACCTCCGTCTGGTCAGATGTGAGTCGAGCAGCGCCGCAGTTTCACAAGGGTCATCACAAGACCCAAAGTCCTCCCCGCCCACGCCAAAGGAAGACTCCCCCCTCCTCACCCGTGCTTGGAAGAAAGTAAAGCACGAGGCCGCGCACTACTGGCACGGGTCAA
>QFEM01002946.1:0-12084 GCA_003316205.1 Boletus bicolor
CCGTTATTCGCGAGCTTGAGTTGCTTGAAGGATGACACCTAAAGATCGTGGTCAAGACAGGCGCAAACGTTGAGCTCAAAAACGTCATGACATACGGTCCTGGAATAATATGTATATATATTGAGCATTTTGGCTTCGCTCAGAGTGGTAAATGAGAGCGACTTGCCATGCGAGAGCCCAGATGGCTGTGATAAGACACACTGCACTTGGCCATAAGTATATACCGTCATGAACGCAGACAACGTGACGAACTTGCAACGACGACGGGCCTCAGACTTCTCCTGTAGAACCTCGTCACATAACGATACGCAGGGGGTGCATCTATGGTACGAAGCCAACTAACTGTGAGATAGAGAACGAATCAGTAGTTCGAACTCACCGTTCGGTGGAACCCATTTTGTACCCATCGTTCAACTACAGCGTGTAAACAAAAAATCGTGAAACGAATTTATAACGTTCGCGAAGGGAATAAAGAGCTCACATGGAACCCTGCCACAAACTGCGCTTCGAAGCGCCATGCACAGGATTCAGACGTCATAGTTCTCACGCCATCAAACCCTAACCCTAGTACCACATGTACCACTTCCTACTGCGCTTTTTACGCGAATCCAAGAAAAGCGATCCAAACTGTCAAAAACTAGTTATTTCAAAGCATGTAGCAAAAAAATAAGTATCTATGATTGTCAGTTCCGAGTAATAGCGTCTTGTAATTCAACCAAATCAAAAATCTGAATAGCGCAGAGAGGGGGATCCACAATGTCACGTCGCGAAGATCCCGATTATTTTGAACGAAGGAACTGGCTGTCCTTCGTCACCCAGCAGTAAACACTCTACATAGTGATTCCCCCGCGTTACAAAATGGTCGATCATCTCGAGCCTGCAAAGGGTAACACACCCACTTGAGCATACGACACACAACTAAAAAAAAACACATACCTGGGCACGGGCGAATTGACGTCCCCTGCATTCTCGATAATCACAGCCCCTGTAAAGTTATCGTCTACCCAACACTCCATCTGGCTTCCCTGTTCGACGTCTCGTATCGGTTCCTTCACATAATATATCCCTACGTCTCCCGCCCCGACCTTGATCGGCACACGCAACTTGCTGAGAGGCATCCAACTATGCCAATAATATTTAGCAGTCAGCAAGGGCGAGCTACCCTGGTCAGGGTGTGCCACGTGCCATCCAGAGCCATAGAACAAAGACGGTGGCACGGGATTCACCAAATCGTTGGCGGAGGCACAGAATGGCGCGGGCTCCTCGAACGGCTGCGACGTGTGCGGTCGAGTATTGATACGGACGGGTGGGATCCGAAGTTCAGGGTAGAGGGGGACAGGGTGTGAATCAGCAGCGGGGACTACTGCAGGTTTCTTGCCCGGGGCAGCGTTTTCGTCAGCGGCCTTGGGTGGCTCAGGAGGTGCTCCACCTTTCCGGGCACCAACACCGCCGAAAAGATGGGTATCCCCACTATAACCAGGAGCTAGCACGAGAGGAATCGTGTCATAGGAATGGCCGCCAGCTGTTGCCCATGCAGCACAAACTTGAGATTGGAAGTAAGAAATCAGGACATCTGCGAGGATAACGTGACCTTCGGCATTGGCGAGGATAGGGTCCTCATAGTAGGGGTTGATAAGGTTGAGGTCGGTCACATACGTAGGATATAGAATGGGTTTCACGCTGTGGCAATATGACTACGGTCTTCCAAACCCGAGACTAAAGGGACACACCTAACGTGGGGGACGTCGTAGAATTGCGCAACGATGTTATGCCAATGATCTGGACCAGCGAAGCCATATATATCGTGGACTTGAGGGCTAAAGTGGCCGAGGATGACGACAGCAGGTTGGTCAGGCCTGTCAAGCAGAGAGCGAACAAGAAGCTCAAAATCCTCCATACCCCTCTGGTCACTGATGAAAAGGGCAGATAAGAAAAAATGGATGCATGGTGCCAGGTAAGCGTCATGCATCACTTACGCTGGATCATCGACGTCGAACTCCAATATCACGAGGTCGGTGTTCTCGGGTACGTGATGTGCACTGCAGAAACCAAAGTACCCAGAATTCGTTTCGCGCATGGCTCCATTGGTGAGCTCGGAAGCGGGATGTGGAAACACGCTCAACCACCACTGGAAGAAACGGGAGGGATAGCACACGGGGGATAATGGGTCGTCGCCAGCACCATGACATGCCGACACTAGCCACGAAAGGCGAATGAGTTCGACGACACAGCGCCCAAGGTGTCACAGTGCAAGAGCTCACCTGAACCACCTAACACGCTCATCGTAATCGGCTGGCCCAACAACGCCCTATGAATCACCCGGTGTATCCGCCCTCCACTTCCTAGGTGTAACCGACTCTGAGCAAGCGCCATCACACCGTATTTTTCCGCAATGTCATCTCCAGGTCCAAACACTGGGCAGAAATGAAATGGATTGCTCGACGCATCTCCTTCCGAACTGTTGGCCGTAAAATAGTTGGCCGAGTGAAGATAGTTTATTGGTACGAGTCCAGCAGTGGTGATGGGTTGCGGTTGTCTGTGATACGTGGAGAGAACATGGCGGGATATCGCCACGAGGGACACGAAGGCGAGCAGGAGGGCCCATATTCGATTAGGTACGCCAAACGAACGTCGGTGCCATCGTGACCGCACCGGGTCGACACCCATTCCGGTGAGACGGTGCTGGGACGGAATGGAGATGCGTGCTAGTCCTTTGGCCAGGCCTGAACGTCGTTGCATGTATCACCCGAGACACGAGACGAAATGCCTCGCGATAAAACAGTCGCTGAATCGGCTCAAACGTGGCCTCTGAGATCGAGCCAGCTGTACATGTGTTACGTAGTATATATATATAGCGATGGTTGTACCACTCATCATGGCTTTATTTTTCCACCTGGACAATACTTTGATGAATGTGTAACTGGTCCCATAAATTTACGGAGCGCGGGACTACATGGCAACGAGACGAAGTCTCATCGTGCCACAAGCGGGAGACAAAAAATTCATAGGCGAGATAACGAAAGTAGCGAGGAAGACTTGGCAGGAGAAGCTTATCGGAAGTTGATCTCCGAACCTCTCTCAGAAAAGCAAAGCTCTCGCATCCAGAGTTGGAACTTGGACCCGATGACGTGGAACCAAGTCAGGAGGTTTCAGGGCGTGGGCTCGGATAGGTCGCACTTCGCCCGATTAGTCACTGTCAGCTTGAAGCAAAGCAAAACGAAATCCGAAAGCAAGAAAGCAAGAAAGGTCGACGAGGGACAAAACATAATGGACTCTGTGGGAGTTGAACCCACGACCTCATGCAATCACCAATGCGAAGCATGCGCGCTACCAACTGTGCCAAAAGCCCCTTAATCCATAACCCTTATACTAAACAACTGTAACATGCTGGGTCGAGGTGGCATGAAACGAGGTGGCGTGAAACAAGTCCAACCACACAACGGTTTTCGATAATGCAAGACAAAAACAGAGATCCAAGCAAAAAGCCTCCCCAACCGCAAATACTCATAGCCCATCCATCAACCTCTCGTGCTTCACAGTCACCGCCTCAACACTCTGCGACCGACCCGGCATTGACTCCCATATAGGGTCCACGTCAGGACCGTCGAGATCGCCTGCTCCATCCCAACCCCAGCACCATACTTGAGAATCCAAGCGCAATCAGTCTCCAGCAATGTATTGATACATTCAATCCAACTCACCATGCGAAGGCCCAGGTTCAAACTCTATCTCCTCGGTCTCCTCCAGAGTAAACAGTCTGTCGTGGGGACCAAACCACGACCGATCTTGAGGATCCGTACGCGGGTTGTCGGGAAGACCCCCAAGGCGGACGTATCCCCGTATAGCAGTCAGATTTCGTCTCTGAGGATGTATGATATCAAACACTTTCTGTATGTCCAGAGCTCGATGAGCAAATCCTAGCCATACCGTTCGAGAGCATTCCCGTTGCGCACCTTGTCATATGCCAACTTCACTCTAGGCACCATGAGTATTCGACCGTAACCGGCCTCCCAGTAGTCATTACAGATGAGACTGCACTCGGACGCCGAGCACTCGCTGTCGACCAGTTCCGCCATACGGAAACGGACGTATGGTGGTGCATAGAATGGTGCAGGGTCTAATACAGCGACACCATTCCAGCATGCCTGCACCTGTACGGGGAGATGCATTTGGAAACGTTCAGAAGATTGGGGGTGATGGAAGATGGCGTCAAAGGGTGCGTTCTCCAACGCCGTACCGTTGATATCACGGGATACCCAATTGTCATAGAAGACCGGTGAACCCTGGGCAGTCATCCCAGTCAGACAACGAACATCGTAACAAAGAAACTCACGAGAAACTCACGAGTTCATCATGATACATATAATCCGCCGCACAAGTAATGCCCGCATTGTGCCTCCTGCTTTGCCAGATGAGTTCGAGGAGATCATCTACACAAGGTAGGATGTCGTTCATGAAGATAATGGTATCAAAATATTCGTTGTGCGAGTCTCTGAGCTCGTATAGTGGGTTGAAGGCTTGGTTGCGAACCTCGGCAAGGTATTCGATACGATGGTTGAATGCTCCCCTAGTCCTCGTCGAAGTCCGAATCGTCACCCTCAATCCGACGCTCCTCGTCAGCGCGTCAAATATGCGAAGTAACGCCTTGGTCTGGTCCGTCGATCCGTTTTCATATATGGAGACATACACATTATGGTACCCTAGTATTGCCGAGACCCGAAAGAGTGTTGCGAATAAATCTGGAATGACATCGAACGAGTTATACAGGTTGATGGCGAAGAAATACTTGTGTTCCTTTGTCGGAGTAAGATGGACGTGTTGGGAGTTACCGAGGCTGCTAAAGTCGAGGGAGGATAACCAAGACGTCTGCGACGCAGGGCTGAAGCCTACGAGAGGCTTGTAGCGTTCTCGAGCTTGTTGAACGTATAGAGGCTGGGAGTTGCGCGTGCATTCTGCCGTGTGATGGGGTGAAAGTGTGGAGAGAAGTTCAAGCACCCGACGGCGTTGTTCGATGGTTGGTAGCGTGAGTTGTTTCCGTGCAGATAAGCGCGAAACGTATATAGGTCTGTCTGTCCAAGATGGAGCAAGAAGCTGGTTCAAGGTTGGTATTTGAATAGTCGCATCATGCTAGAAACATACGCTGGAGGGCAATGAACGGCCGATGAGCAGCCCCAATAACAACGCCACTAGCAATGTTAAAGGTGTCGGTGCTCGTTTTAGCTGCACCCACAATGTCTTGCCATTCATCGAGTTGCTAACAAGCAGCAGTGAGGCTCGGATACTTTGATCGAGACTCCGTAACAAATGGTATTTTGAGTCTGCTGTGTCCACAACGGCAAGGCAGTGGTGAAGGAACTGCTTTGGACCAGCCCAATGAGAAGGAAACAAATATCCACGGAAGAAAAAGAAGTGTAGACACGTAACACTTGGCATCACGCGCTATCGCGAGACCAGTGCCGCGGCCTTTGAATACCGTCGAACGGAATCTTACGCCCGATATCCAAAAAAGGTAATCCACGTGCACCGGTAATTGCCGAATAACTGTATCGTAATATTCCAGCCACAAACCTTGTTCGACTTCCCGCCACAACACAAACACAACCAAAGCGACTTGACCAGTCCATCCCCACCTCACCGCACACCGACATCGACATCCTCAAGACATGGTATGCATTTGGCTCTCATTTCTTCGCGTTTCTCACGTCTCTCATAGGCCAGAACAAAAGGCGGCAAAGTTCGTCTATACGATGACCCAGAGTCCTCTCCATCGTACTGACCGTGATCATCCAGACCGGCAAGCGCTCTGCCCTCCAAGACGTCGTGACTCGCGAGTACACGATCCATTTACACAAGCTCGTCCATGGTCGCTCATTCAAAAAGCGTGCCCCATGGGCCGTCAAATCCGTCGTCGAGTTCGCCAGGAAGTCAATGGGGACCAACGACGTTCGGGTTGACCCTAAGCTTAACCAGGCTCTATGGGCACAAGGCATCAAAACTGTTCCACACCGGATACGCGTAAGACTTGAGCGTGAGTATCCACTGCGTTGTCCCTGTCACCCAGTCCGCCTTATGCACATCTCAGGTAAACGTAACGACGAAGAGAACGCGAAAGAGAAGCTCTTCACGTATGCTAGCCACGTCCCCGTCATCTCTTTCAAGGCAGGCTTCTCCTCACCTTGCCTTGTAATTCGCCTTGCTCATCGTCGTCCATCAGGGCCTCCAAAATACCGTCGTCGACGCAGAGTGATGGGAGCCTCGGCGGAGAAGTCCCTTTCCACTCATGTACTCAGCTCCTTTATGATCCTTCCACGTATCGCCCCTGTCTATGGTATATGCTGCGAAAATGAGACCAGCCAACCTCAACTTCAACTCGCGTATATTTCTACCGCCCAACCATCTGACTGATCGCAAAGCTGATATATAAAAAAGTGCGTCTTAATGTGTGCGAATCGTCACTGAGGGAAAGTCACCGCTGCTCGCTACTTCCGCCCAAGAATTAAAACCAAAGGTTGCTGGTAGTTGATCCCATGCGTGACCCATTGCCGCTTCACGGTTCTCTTTTAGAAATCCTCTACAACCCTCGCAAAACAGCTTGTCCCACGTATCTTTCCAAGACCTGAATGGCGCTACAGCGCTTGTGTCTTTTGACCACAGTCGGTGTATATTTTTCCAGCAGCTCGTTTTAACGCAGGCCTGCGATGCGTACAAACCTTTGGCCAGTCGCACTCGAAATTGTTTGAGTACGTCTTTCATGAGGATAAATGACCGCAAATTCGCGGGCGACAATATACAAACTGAACCATTAACTTTGTAACCATCGACGATGTCGGTCAAGGAACAGGTAAGGATGCAATAATACATCGCCAGTGGGAGAGGGGCTGCCAATTTCATTTCTTGCAGGAGGTTCATGATCTGGAAGTTGTGCGGATCCGAGTCACTGTCGGCGATCCCGGGGAATAGGTTAACGCAATAGGGCGGTGCCAGGGAGCCTACTGCGCTTAATGTGGGTTCCAAGACGCAACATAGTCTTGCTTTTGCTTCCGTGACGAGCGCTGAGATGGCATACTTGTCTCCCAAATGCAAGAACGCAGCAACGATCGAAAAGGGCATTTTCTCATAGTACGGGATGGGGTAACTGTTGGCACGCGGATCAGAACGTTGATCAACGACGTTGGGGGGTTGTGAGTAGGGATCGGGATACGTCGTGTGACTTGCCTTCTGTCGTACAACGCTTTCAGCATTATCTGAACGTCGGCGGCCGCGTCATGGAGGTGTATGACGGGATACAGTTCGATGAACTCTTTCTCGGCTGAGTCGGAATGAACGAAATCGAACATGTCCTTGAAGACCTCGGAATGGGCGCTCAGGATGCTACGATGAACGCGAAAATATTTTCCTTCGGCAGCGAGGACGATATTTCCATCCTCTTTCCATGGGTCCATGCGATCCACTGCTAGCCCTGTCAGTGGAGCTACGGGGGCTGGAGACATGATGAGGCTTTTGAATTGAGCGGGGTGAATTAGGGGTAACAGTTCTGATTTACTATTTGACCCCTAAGCGTCAAACGTAAGTCATGCGCAGAGTAGTATTTTATTTGATAATCTATATAGTCTCTGGTTGCACTACTACAACAGTAAGGACCGTCTCGCAATGCTGATTTGAACTAGGGCCCAAGTGCCGCTAGCCGCTGCCCACGGGGGGTCTGTAACACTGTGTAAACACCTCGTCGGCTCTTTGTCAAGAAGAAAGGTACACTTGTATTGATTGGTGAGAGAGATGATACCTCACGCACTAAATGCTCATCCGAACGTTCAACATTAACAGGTGATCATACTGCGATAACGGAACGATCCGCATCGTCCCCAGGTAGTATATCGACACGTATTGGGGCCACATCAATCTGTCATTGAAACGGTGACTGGCAGTCGATTCTGTTGAGAGCTTCTCGGTGCGCAACTTGATACGTGGCATGCCTTGGGTGACATTCGATGGTTCCTGAATCCTGAAGCTTCAATGGTGGTTTAAAAGGAGAGCTTTCGCCAACACCACCTTTCCTGGAAGCAGGAGAACAACAGAATGTCCACCAAATCCCAGTTTTGGTGACCGTGCTGAGTGCGCTAGCCACTGCGGTTGTTGCAGTGTCAGAGGCCCGGGATTATCTTCTCTGGCATCGCTCAACATCACCTCGGCGGAACTGTATGCTAAAGGACCTCCCCCAGCACTTGGTGAGCATGCCCCCCTTTAAGCGGCCAGATGTTGACCGCATAATTGCTAGATGTGCGGGCAGCGGATCTCGTCCCTTCCTGTGACACATTCAGAACTGCGGCGGCCATCGATGTGGACGCACGTCTCAATTTCCTCCAGACCATCGGTCAAAACGAATGCGCGGTCCCCGGAAACATCCGGAAACAACTATCAGTCGATCTGGTTCTGTGAGACCGGGACCGCAGCAATCATTGGCCAGGAAGTTTCTGACTGTTTCAACTTGGTGAATCTGCAGCAGCTGTTGCCAAGTGAGCGGGATGGTCGCCGACCAAGTCGTGGATTGGTTGTTTGTAGTGAGAATATTGCATTGGGTCTCGTGTGGGTGATCCTCAACTGCAACCAGGGCGGTCAAGTTGGAGGTGAACAAAATGTTCTTGCTTGTTTACCACGTCCGATCTGACAACTTGAAGACGGCCAAGCTGCGTACGGGAATGGTAACCTCCTCGTTAGCGTCGCCAACATCAACTGGAAGGGGTAAAAGAGTGGAGGAGGCGGGTTACCCGGCAAGGAGCCACTACCGAGTATTTTAGGTTACCTGTACCCAACATAAGCTGAATCCGCGTGACAAAGGCGGCCAAGTTGATGACGAAAGGATGGTACTGATTGACATGAGCGTCTTCGAAGGGCGGAAAGCAATTTCAACTCCGTCGACTGAGCTCGACTCACTCAACATGCCCTAAGATTCGAGCGGATTTCTCAGTCTCTTTGTTGCGCTTCGTTATGGAACTTGGAAGAAATTCTGGCTGCGAGTACAGGGCGAACGACGTTGCCACGTCGCACTAGTCTTTCCAAGGGTTCTGCGATGCCTGGTGTACCCAATGACACTTAACAGTATTGTGCGGAAATCCATGAATGTTCCCTGGAAGGTGCGGGGAGTTTGGATCCATGCGCAGAGGTATGTGCTTCCGTTCGAGGTATCGACTTGACTAATGCCAAAAAAAAGGTGATTGTTCACCTCGACGAGAAGCATCATCTCTGTGTGGTTCTTGTTCATGCCTGCGAGAAGGTGAGGAAGGCTCACTCCTTTGAGCCATTGTGCATGTCCATTCTGCAGCGCAGCGCCCTTTCCAGCTGTATGATCTCGCCGACATACTGCTCACGGGAGTGTATATTCATGTCCCTGGGCGGCAGAATTCAAGGTGGTTTCCTCCTTTGCAGTAATATCCTGATATCGGCGCACTTACGCACGCTCGAAGCGACACCAACCATGCTTTCCATCACTTCGATGCCCCATCCTGTTTCATGCAGGTGCCAGTCGCGCTACTTCAGACTTATCCCACCAGGCACAGCCTAGACAAGAATGTCATTCATTTTTGTGCAGCGAGATATATGTACCTATCGGATGTTCAGTATGTGTTCCTTGCTTTCAGACTTCTGGATGCGAAAACTGCAGCTGTTCTTATACATCACCTGCTAGTAAGTCGCAAGCGCAGCGGCCATACCCAGGATTCTGCTGTGTGACTCGCTCAAAGGCCATCTACAACAGGAGCACGAGCCGTGCCATCGGTCCATGTCGCTACTCGTTGGATCGAATTTCTAGTCTTAGCTTCGGATGTTGCCCTTGTGTTTGCTCCATTCCATTCTGCATGGAACCCGGTAGTCGTTATGTGTTTCATCCCAAGCGGACTCCTGCGAAGTTCGACCAACACTGCCATTTTTCTCTTCCTCTACCCCACCTCTTCCTTATCCACTGTGTCAAGCGAAAGGACGTAGTACGGTTCATCATATCGACCAAAAGCTTCACCATTTAGCTACCAAACATAGCCAGTGCCACCTCCCATACGTGATCCGTGTGTCTATCTCTATACTGCCACTTCCGTTGTCGCTCACCCCGTCCTCGCAGAACCTCGTTGCTCTGTCGACTTTATGAGTATGCACTCACAGCCAAGTCCATCCGTTACCAAATCACCGTGCGGGGAAAGGCGGCAAAGTCATCCGAGACCAACTGTCTCCCCTGGATCGCCTCGGGCCCTTCTAGAGATCTCCACTTCATGTGATGCGAAGTTATCCAAGAAAGGGGTTGTCGTGTTATATGTCTTGCGTGAAACTAATGGATTTGTTACCAGGGCCCTCGACAGTGGATCTGTTCCCACCTCATCCACCTCTGCCCCGGGGACACGGTGCCATCCTCAACATTTCGTCCCAGTCTCGTGTATATTTTTCTCGAACGAGAATTTGGGGCTCATGAGGCCTGAGCAAGTGGTATGCGGGGATCAGGCTCCCGCTTACCCTCTCACGAAGGTCCTCTTCGACAGAGAACCATGTCAGTCAAACGTTGGTCTTGACCCTTGCTTCGATGACTTCCATTCCATGTCGTCAGTGGACCTCGCGTGCCTGCTGCACCATACACTACGCTATTCTCTCTCTCTTGACAGTAGGCGATGCGGCGAGGTGTTGTGGACAAATACGGGAGAGGTGCGGGAAAGAGCGGAAATAAATGTCATAAAGCGGAGGGCTCAAACGCATCGGCCGAGGCTCATGGCAAGCTCATTGGAGGACGAAGCGAAAATGCGGGAGGATTGCGACCGAAACCCTGAACGAGCGCCTATAATGTCATCGTTCCGTCCAGTGACAATTTTCATTACTTCACTTGTCGGTTATTTCTCACATACACGAACCGTGTTCCATGCCGT
Organism: Boletus bicolor; assembly: GCA_003316205.1. Taxonomy (NCBI): domain Eukaryota; kingdom Fungi; phylum Basidiomycota; class Agaricomycetes; order Boletales; family Boletaceae; genus Boletus; species Boletus bicolor. The sequence continues at coordinate 10,899 of QFEM01002946.1, forward strand.
TGGAGAATCTAGCGATGATTCTGTGCCATCTTCTTGGCGGGTGTTTACAGCCGTATGAACACAGTACATTCTCTTTTTCTCTTCTTTTACTACATGATTCTCACCACCCTCGACCAAATTTAGCAAAGCGCCTGTGGCAGGACTTGGCACAGCCAAATGCTACTATGTTATGGCATCAATCTATCCGATCGAGAGAAGACAATGAGCAAGACTGGCAGAAAGGGAATAAACTGCGGTTGTGGCGGCTGTGGAGGTCGAGCCTTGACGTCATCAGTGACACACATTTAGACGTGTCCAGGCTTAGATCCGACCCTCCATTCACAAGTCAGCGTGGAGAGCGAGGTCGTCTTCAACGCGAAGTACGGGCAACGTCAGAGATGAGGCGGGATGTTTCGAGTTGGGAGCGCAGACGCGGTGGGCCAGTCCTCCCCTAAAGCCATGGTCTCGATAATCTATCAGCCTGACTCGGGCCTTAGGCTCGGACGGATGTCGAAGTGGACGCTTGAAGTGGCAGATTCAACTGGTGTCTATGTGGCCCTCGACCCGGATTTGTGCAATGATTGCATAGCATCCGCAGGTTCCCCCACCTACCTGAGGTTGTCGTAGTTGAGGGTGAGTTCTTTGGTAAATATTGGTGATAGAGCGGGGGCAATTCTGATTAATGATTCAATCACACCATCGAATTCTTCATCCAAGTTGCTCAGCCATCATTCCAAATTTACGGGTAGGTACCATCTCATAGGAACTCTATGATGAAAAAATATATTGAATTACAAGTCGAGGTCGGCGTAAACGATGAGTTGGAATTGAATACATGCTGACGGGCAGGAGTGGATTGCCAAGATATCCAGTGATTCCATTTCTGGGTGCCTCGGACCATGTACGAGCACGGAAGGAGTATAAATTAGAAATGCGGTGCTGAATTCACTGCTCGACTTGTTCTGGTCTTACGGCTTTTCGAGGCTTTTCTTACTTGCCGGTGGTATGATCACGGTTCTAAATGCAAACTATGATGTAATTGTTTGATCGCAGATTGGCGTCCCGCCGTGGTCTGCAATCCTGACCGTTATGCGAAGTCAACAACCATAGAAAGTAGTTCTCGACCAAGAGTATCCTGGTGCACACAGCAAGAGCACTGAGCGGAATGGTAACAATCGCCCCAATATGGCGCTATACATGATTGTGG